>JAUPMG010254773.1:0-21397 GCA_031762675.1 Pachysandra terminalis | reverse complement strand
CAGTAGGTATATCTATGATTCACTATCTTCCAAGCCGCACCAGTGTGCCGATCCTTGGGAATCATCTTACCACAAGTTCGTAGAGGAATACCCCCAAGGTTCTCTCTCAGCTTGGGTCAAAGCATCGTAGTCCTCTCATAGGGCAATAAGGTCAATAAGTCAAGCACCTCGAGGGTGTGTCTAAACCCAAAGGTAACACATGGGGTATCAGAAAAACCATTAAGGCGGGGAAGGTCCATATTCAACTCATATTATTCAATCCTTGAAATTAATGCATCATGCAATGATTAACAGACATATATTCAAACAAGCAATCACATGGGCACAGTCCCATGATCCTACTCTATAAGACACCATAGTACCCAACACCACATCTAAGTTGTCCATAGTTATCAATTCAAATAGGAAAGCAAAGTGACCATAAACCAATTATAAGCATGAGATAACCCAAAAAGAGTACATACACGCCCCAAACTACACACTAGGCATATTTAAACACCTAAAAATAGAATCAGAATAATGCATGTGAAATATATGGATTTTTATATGACAGTTTACATACAAGTTAAGCAAGGAAGTAAGACAAATATTCACATTTCTATCCAAAATGAAGGAAAACACATCACAAACACTAGTTTCAATGCTAAGAAATGTAGAAAATGAGGGTAGTGAGCTCAAGGAAAGGCTTTTGGGTCACTTACACAAGTTTCCCAAAAATCTCATATTGCTCGGCCAATTCTGGGAAAGCTAACATTCGGAATTGGGGGGGGTGTCATATTTTGCATGGAAAGTCTACTAGCTCCAAAAACATGCCAAACTTGTGAGGTTGGTCATTCTATAGGTACCAAAATCTTAACTTTCCTCATTAGACCAGAGGAGGCTCTCGGCGGGTTCTCGGTGACATCTCGGCTCGCCGAACAAGGTGAAAAGGTGCCAAATGAGGTGGCACCTTGGGAACTGATCCCAATGAATCTCATTTGACCAAAAGTGACTCCGGTTCATCTCAAAATTTTGTGTTCGGCGAGGTCTCAGTGATAATTCCAGTAAGCCTGAAATGTCCTCTAAGATTCGGCGGACTCCTCGGTGCGCCGAGGAAGTCGCAGAATCACGGGTGAAGGAAAAACTGTGTGAAATTTCACCCAGAGGTCACACATCAGTCCAGGAAGCCTCGGTCATGCTTTTTAGGTCTAGATAATCAGTCTAAATATGGTTTTGCTGGGTTCTCAACCGTAGGGATTTGGGGTCTCAAGAAATCGGTTCATGTGGAGAGATTTGAGGGTTTAGATACATCGTAAGCATGGAGATCAATCAATAAGTCCAAGGGGGAAGAAGAAACTCAATGAACAAGTCTTCTCCCATGGTCACAATATTGAACCATAACCAAATACATAATCAAGAAAGGAATACTCAATTTGGGGTGTAGCCGGGGTGCATCGAGGTTGCTCCATCGCGTCTCTAGGGATTCCGGTGTTCCCCCTTCATCTCCGAGAGCTCTAAGTGAAAGAGGAGAGAGAAAAGAATAAAATTGTGAGCCTAAATGTCTATTTATAGACGGTAATGGCAAGGGTGTGAATAGGAACTGTTGTAGGGGAAATTAAGGGTTTTTGGTCCTACTCTTTCCAATTGAACACCTACTCAACTACTGATAGAGGGGTCATCTTTATGGGTCTGAGGTGTATCTCCAGAGTTGCCAAATAAAATTATTATCTTGTCGTACCATTTTATTTTCCATTTAACTGCTAAGGTTCCTGTTCTCTAGTTAATCCTGCTCCCTATATCCAACTAGCTTACATGATTAGTCTCAGGGGCTTAAGGGTACTCTTAGTGAGTTTTTATATGGTTAAGGACTGAGTGAATTTTAATTTCTACCTATCAGCGGATTTTGTTTATTAGGTCACCTTGTTATCCTGAGTTCTAACTTAATTATTCTAGGTGATCATTCAGGCTTTTACGTCAAGGTAGTTGCTGCTGTTCTTTTCTTCTTCTTCTTCTTCTCTCTCTCTCTCTCTCTCTCTCTCTCTCCCTCTCTCTCTCTTCTCTTTTGAATTATGATCCATTTAAGTGTTCCTACAAAATCCTAGCCACATTATAACTTATGAGAGTTATGATTATGTGTGATGCACTTAGTTAACTACAATACAACCCACCAATTACAACAAGTCAAAGTGAAACATGATAGCTAGTTTATTAAAATTTTAAATTACTCCCTATATTTTAGTTAATTACATAATAACCCCTATAAATTAGTTTTGATTATTACAATCCACCCTCCTTAAGAAAATTTCATCCTCGAAATTCGCTTACCTTGTTCAGAAAAGTTGTGGATACTTCTCTCGAATATCTGTTTATAGTTCCTATGTTGCATCAGATCTTTCATGATTACTCCATAGGATCTTCAACATCGGTATCACTTTGTTGCGTAGAACTTGTTCCTTCTGGTCCAGAATTTCTATGGGGTGTTCTTCGTAACTAGCATTCTCCTTGATTGTAATAGCTTGCCATTCAATCACACACGTTGGATCTGGATAATATTTTCTAAGCATAGAGAAGTGAAATACATCATGCACATGGTCTAAACTAGACAGTAGCTGCAATCTATAAGCCACTTCACTTATCCTTTCAGAAATCTCAAACGGTCCAACGAATCTAGGTGCCAACTTACCTTTCTTGTCAAATCAGAATACTCCCTTGATTGGTAACACTTTAAGAAATACCCAATCTCTAACCATGAACTCTATTTTCTTCTCCTTGTATCCGCATATTTCTTTTGTCGTTCTTGAGCTATAACGAGTCTTTCTCTAATGAGCTTGATCTTCTCCATTGTTTATGAAATTATTTTTGAACCTAAGGAAATATTCAAGTTCTCTTTGTTCCCACACAATGGTGATCTCCAAGGTCTTCCATACAATGCTTCGAATGGTGCCATTCCAATGCTAGCTTGATAGCTGTTGTTGTAAAAGAACCCTATGAGTGCTAAGTGGTCTTCCTAACTTCCTTTGATGTCAAGTATACATGCTCTTAGTAAATCTTCTAGCACTTGATTTACTCTCTCCGTTTGTCCGACAGTTTTAGGATGGAATGTTGTACTGAAGTTCAATTATGTCCCCAAAGCTTTATGCAAAATTCCCCAAAACCTTGATGTGAATTATGAACCTCGATCTGAAACAATTTTGATAGGTACACCATTTAGTTGGATGATTTCCTTCACGTATAGTCTTTCCAACTCGTCCATGTTCATTGAAATATTTGCTGGTATAAAGGAAACTGGTTTAGTCAATCAGTCCACGATTATCCAAACCATATCACGATTATTACGGGTTTTAGGTAGTCCCATAATGAAGTCCATTGAGATGTGTTCCCCCTTATATTCTCCAATTGATAGAGGTTGCAAGGTTCCCGTTGGTTTTTGATGTTCAACCTTTACTTGTTGAAAAACCACACATTTCTTCACGAATTCTTTAATGTCAACCTTCAGCCTTCTCCACCAATAGTTTCTTCGTAACTCTTAGTACATCTTTATTCTTCCGGGATGAATAGAATATCAATATTGGTGAGCTTCCTCTAGAATTTCTCTCTTCACTTCTTCATTGTGTGGTACACAAAGTCTTCCTTTCAATCTTATGCTTCCATCTTCTTCCTTAGTCAATTTTGATTTTTTTTAGCATTTTTGGCCAAGTCTTGGATCCAAGTTTTCTCCGCTTGTGGTATGATAATTCAGCTCTTTACTGATGGTTTGGTAAATATGTTGCACAACCTTACTGCTTGCTCTTCTTCACGAACTTCAACTCCCCATTTTGCAAGTCTTTCGTACATCATCCACTCTTGAACCATCATAAATGTTACGATGCTTCTAGGCTTCCTACTTAGTGCATCAGCTACGACATTAGCCTTGCCCGAATGATATTGCAATGAGAAATTGTATTCGTTGACCAGTTCCATCCATCTTCTTTGCCGCATGTTCAAGTATTTTTGTGAGAATAAGTACTTCAAACTTTTGTGATCAAAAAATACTTCAAAAGTCTCACCAAATAGATGATGTCACCAGATTTTTAGAGCAATTACAATGGCTGCCAACTCTAAGTCATGAGTAGGATAGTTCCTCTCATGAGTTTTGAGTTGTCTTGATGCATAATCCACCACCTCTCCTTCTTGCATCAGAACACAACCTATTCCCGATAAGAATGTGTCCGCATAGATCACGAACTTCACGACACTTTTAGGAATTGTAACACCAGTGCTGTTGTTAACCTTTCCTTAAGTTCTGAAAGAGCTTTTTGGCATGCCTCGTCCCAAAGAAAATTTACTTCCTTCCTTATGAGCTTTTTCAATGATGTTGCTATACGAGAGAATCCTTTGATGAATCTATGGTAATAACCCGCCAATCCAAGAAAGCTGCGAACTTTCGATAAGTTCTTGGGCTGTTCCCAATTTAGCACCACTTCAACCTTGTCCGAATCCACCGTGACTCCATCCTTAGACACTACATGTTCTAGGAATTTCACTTCTTCTTTCCAAAAATCACTTAGAGAATTTAGCATATAATTGATGAACAACTAAAGTCTGTAAGGTAATTTTAAGATGCTCTTCGTGTTCTTCTTTGTTCTTAAAGAAAACTAGAATATCATCAAGAAATACCAAGAGAAATTTGTCCCAATACGGTCTGAAAATTCGTTGCATTATGTCCATAAACGACGCTGGTGCAATGGTTAAATCAAATGGCATGAATACGAATTTGAAGTGTCCATACCTTATTCGGAAAGCTATTTTCAGAATGTCCTCTTCTTTGATTCGCAATTGATGGTTCCCCGATCTTTGAGAAGTATCTTGCGCCCTTCAATTGATTAAAGTAGTCTTCGATTCTTTGCAATGGGTACTTGTTCTTCACTGTTACTTGGTTCATCTTTTGGTAATGAATGAATAAAAGACACAATTCGGTTATGGCAGTCTATCTGCATTTGATATACAGCAAGCCAATCCATACCCAAAATCACATCGAATTCCTCTATGTTTAGTTGTAAGAACCTGAAAAAAAATCATATATAGAAAATTATTTTATTAATAAGGGTATTGTAGTAATTTAATAGGATTATAAGATAAACTATACCCTTAAACACTTTCATGCTTACTATATATTAAATTTTAATTAAGTTATTTTATAAAGACCATGTATGATCACACATTAAAGCATAATATATTGATTGAGGCTTGATTAAGTAAGTATTGCTTAATCTAAAGGAATTGGGCTTAAGTGATTAAGTATGGCTTTAATTAGTTAGCTTAATGGGCTTAAGTCGTTACTTAAGGCCCAAACCCATAAATTAGACTTAAAACATATAAAATTCATTTTTTATTAATAACTTCTAGAAAACTTGAGTTAGAATTGAATTAGGAGTCCCAAATAGCCTAAATTAGAAGCTTACTAGATGTATTAGGAGTCTAGGTAGTTTATAACATCTAATCTTATAAAAATAAGTTTTTAGGTCAATCAAACCCTAGAAAAATATAGGAAAATGTGAGAAGATTTTGGGAGAAGAGATCTAATACCTCTAAATCCTAGAAGCCTATAAGATCAAGAAAGATGAAGAACCAACACCAAAAGTCTGCAGTTCATGTGATTTTTCCTTTCAACTTCTTATGTATTTAAGACTAAGCATATGTTATAACACCAAGGAATTGTTGTGATTGATTTGTAAAACCTTCCTCATGTTCTTATATATAAATCCCAACAATAAATATTCAATAAAGATAGATAATTCATCACTATATGTTAAGATACCGAAAAGGGGAACAAAAATAGGAGATTTGTCAAGATTTGAAGTATCGATTAAATAACCAGTGAAAAAAGTGATTTGATAATTTATTTTTTATTTTTTATGATCTCATGTTTGTTAGGAACACAGTAAATTTCAAGTGATTCCGTTAAGTATATAAACATTTATGGCAAAATTACCCAACATGCGTCAAAGTTGAAAAACCCTAAAAAGTGCTCTCTGGTTAGCTTGCCGATGAGCCACGGCTTACCGCCGGCCTTGCCGACAGTCTACCGAAGCCCCATTTTTTGATACCTTATGATACCTTGAACACTTGGACACCTGTATAATGTAAATTTAGGTATTTTTGAAGAGTTTTCACGGTTGTTAGGATTGTATTACATTTTTTGACCTACCTATACTCCATAATTAAACCTATTAAATCCTTAACCACAAGATGAATTATTATACCTAAAAGTGATTAGCATGTTAAACTCATTACTAGCCTTAATAGGCATAATATAGAAATTTCTAGATCATAATATGATGCATGTGTATGTTTTAATGATTGGTTATGTTATATGTATGTTTAGTAATCTAATAGGTTTTATGTATGACTTTGGCTTACATTGTGAATAACTCATGGTTAATTATGTGTGTGTGCATACTTTCATTCTTATATAAGATAAACTCCACCATATGTATATGTATATGTCTAATAATTAATTCATTCATCATATATAAGTGTTATATATATATTATTCCTTATATGTATTATTATAGTTTAGAATAATGAGAATGTGACGTATGTGTTTGCTTGATGAATATGATGTGTGTGAGCATGATATACTATGTTGATTTAATTGCATTTAATAATTATGTCTTAATCTATATGTAAGCATTGTGACTTTGATTAAGTCCAATGAGTTTGACTTGACACTTGGATTCCAATCAGGAATTGCTAGACATGATTCTAGTTGAGGTGATAGTGGAAACACTAGATACTTCTCTTGGTCTGTGTGTGTGAGGATATTTTGTCCATGATGGGACTGTTATTTTTTTTTTCACCCAATGTGAGGGATAGGCCTTGTATGGGGGTCCCAAGAGACTTGTGGTAAGATGATAGGTGAGGGAGCGCACTTCCCAATAGTCAAATCATAAGACAGCATTTTGTTAGTAGATCAGGTAATGTATGGTTCACAAGGTATAGTTCACGTTGGTGAAAACATGGATATGTTCTCATGATCGAAAATAAGAATGAGGATTGTGCCCATTAGGTCGGAGCTCCTAGAAACTGTGATGCGCAAGTAGAATAACCCCATATTCTGGCCGTGTATTCGGGGGATGGTTTTCATCTTGGATAGCAAGGGGGTGGATCTGGTGTGGGACATACACTATTCGAATGCCAAACACCATGCATTGCATTTCATATTATTTTGCTTGTTATTGTGTGATAGTCTTGTGTATGATGCACATTGACTTGCATGTTATCATATAAAGTTACACATATTAGTATAGGAGACTAATTTGTGTAGACTTACCGAAATTCCATATGAGATGGGAGAGAATTGCATTATGTGGTGTGTGTTTATTGCTCATATCTATGAGATTTTACTCATTATTTCTAAAGATATTATATCATATTATTATTTTCTCATAACACATGTTTTTGAGAAAATATCCTGATTTGAAGACCTTACTCATCCGAGCTTTCAGCTTATATTGTTGTTATTAATATTTTTCAGGTATTTGATGAATTCTACTGAAGAGAGCTGCTATGTGGGAATTACGGGAATAGAAGATATATGTTAGACTGTAGATTTATTTCAGTTCATTATACAAACAGATTGTAACTTTTATTAATATTTATTAGAATTATTATATTATTACTTCCGCTTATGTTCTATATTGCTTATTCGCTCCCATTGTGTTGGAGTGAGAGTTGCACCTTCCATCCTTATGGGTATCCAAAGCTTCTTTTTAGGTTTGGGATGTGACATTAGAGAAGTTAGGTAAGTACGTAATGTGGACTCACCTATCACTACTAAGCAAGACTTATACAACTTCCCTAAGTATGATGAACCTCCAACAGGATTGTCACACCTCGAATCCGAGATATGGAATCTCAAGAATTTTTAAGGGAATGACATTCGGATCCAAACATTGGATGCAACCAAACAATCTAAAGCTTATATCATGGTCCAACAGAGCATACTAATAATCAACAGAAGTCTAATAAAATTAAAACCTTAAATTACTTGAGAATAAATCTAAACAATTCTTCAACTAATATAAATTCAAATATAATTGGATACCAAAAAGGGTTAAAACATTAATTCTAATCCATAAAGTCAAAACTAAATAAAATAGCATTGTTCATAAAGTCCACAGCAACAACTATCATGCTCATCAAGTAACTCGCCAAGTCCAACCATCACTATTGAGGATAACCTGTTCCAAGTAGGGGTGAGCTTCGGAGGCTCAATAGGTAAATCAAAGGAAACTACTCTAACCACTTTCATAGTCATATAATAACATTCACATTCATGCAATTCCACATAATACATAGATCTTACAATCATTTTTATTATCAGGCTTTATAACCATTCTCATAATAACACAATCACCACAAACCGCATTCTTATCATAATACTCACATACTCCAATGACATATTTATAATCATGGAAATTCATAACTTTCTCACACACCATCACTTAGAAATCACGATCATGCTAAACACAACTTTCATATAAACTAACATCCTCATGATCATAATCATGCAAAAACACTTTCTCATAATCCAACAAACTCATGACCTTAATCATGGTGAAACACAACTTCTCACAAATCAATAACCTCATGATCTTAATCATGATGCAACACACTTCTCATATCCACCAATTTCATAGTTCTCATTCAAGATCACACACACCATTTAGTCACCAAACAACATTCCACATCACAATCACAATCACAACCAATGAAGATGAACACCAACATGCAGCAAACAGATGATTAAATGGTAAACACATACAATAATTCTCATGAGATGAATGGTGTGATGCACAATGCTCATGATGGAGTGAAGATGATGAAATGTATGCAATGCGGGGTTATTAGGCCTAGCCTAACCATGAAATCACACTCACATCTCCTTTAGGTAATGCTACCCAAGGAATGTTCCACAACACAACTAACCATTACCTTTCAGGGATTGGGTACCCAAAGGTAGGAAACACCATAACATTTCTTTTCTGGAACAAGTTAACCCATGGTAGAAAGAAACCACCACATTCTTTTTAGGGGACAAGTTCACCCATGGTATAACCACCACATTTCCTTTTAGGGCACAAGTTAACCCTTAGTAGAAATCACCCTAAACAGGCTCATAACAACACCAATATATCAGACCCTCCTAGGAGTTCTGAAAACACACACACTTAGATCACCAGACCCTCCTCACTTAGGGAATTCTGAAACAACATAGTGAACCTTCTAGGATCACCCTTAAAACTTGGATCTCACACCAAACACATGTAATCCACACACTATCCACAGTAAAAACACCTCATACACATCCGTATTACACACGTCACACTCCACATAGTCCCGTAGACTAAAACACATCAAAATAGGTCACAACCAACCAAAACAGAGACAATTAAATCCTTTTGTTGCACAAACACTCAGGCACACTTTCCTAGGAAAAATTAACATCATACTTAACCTCACCACGCAAGACTTAGCTAGCAACCGAAGATGGAAGCTATTGGGCTTCGGTTGCTGGGTTCGGTTGACCCTCAGGTCGATTGAAATCCTTAGTTCCTCATTTTCGGTCCATCTCAATTTTGGGTGCTGGTCCAAAGAATTTGGACTCAAATTGTGATTTTTGATCGGTGGTTCGATCGACTCTAGATCTAACTGAATTTCGTGGCAACCCAGAAAAATCCCCAAAAATCCCAATAATTCGTAGGAAACATATTTTATCCAAAAATCACATTCCAACATCCAGAATCAGGGTTATCTCTAATATCCTTCACATCATACAGATCAATATTCATCACATCAAACATTAATTCATTAAATCATAATACAAATCAATTTAATATCATATATATTAATTCATACTTATTCAAATACATACAAATCAAGAATCATATCTTGACAACCTATTATTCTCATTAAAAACCATCCTAGATCATCATATCTATTACTTGCTATCATATTCCTATGAAAAAGACTAGCAAAATCACCAAGGAAAAACCTACCTCTCTTCCCAATCTTTTTCTACACTTCTCAAAATTGGAAAATCACCATGAATCTCTTCAGAGAATCTCCTCTTCTTCCTTGCCCTCTGTTCTTCTTCTTTTCCTTTCCTTCTTTTCTTTTCCCTTCTTTTTTTTTCTTCTTCTTCAGCAATAGTTCCACGTCCAGATCTGGTTTTTCCCTCCTTTTTCCTCTTTTGGTCTTTTGATTCAATCCAGCCAACTTCCCCTCTGAGCCGGTTCCTAATTGGAAGGCGTTGTGGAGGTTAAGGGAACTTTCCCTCTATCTCTTTAGTTACATCATTTTGAATTAAACTGAAAACACGAACTTACCCTTATCTCATCCCTTGGACCATACGATCCACATTACTTTAGATGCTAGGCCCAAGGCCCTAATTTCCTGAAATTTACAAAATTACATAAACATTCCAATATTTTCACTAAATTACAATTAAGTCATATTCTTCAAATCTAGCCCTATGGTTCATTGTAAATCCCTCTTCAAGATTAATGTTATTTAAATCATAATTAAATTAAATTAATTATGATTTAGGGTCCGGGTCACATTTTACCTCCCTTAAAAGAAATTTCGTTCCAAAATTGTACATACCTCGATTCAGGAATAATGATGGATACCGTTTCTGGATTTCAGACCCATTTCCATGATGCTTCGGCTTCATCATGGTGATTCTACTGCACCTTCATGAACGGAATAGTCTTCGTCCTCAATATCTGTTCCTTTCGATCCATAATTCTCACAGGAGACTCTTCATATGATACATCCTCCTTAAGCTGTAGTTCCTTCTAGTCTATCATATGTGATGGGTCTGGTTCATACTTTCTGAGCATCGTTACATGGAAAACATTATGAACAACCCCTAACTGAGGTGGTAGTGCGAGACGGTAGGAAACACTACCCAGGCATTCTAATATCTCAATTGGCCTGATTAAGCGATGTGCGAGTTGACTTTCTTGCCAAACCTCATGACACCTTTCATGGGTGAAACCTTCGAAAACTCAAGATCACAAACCTCATACTCTAGCTCTCGTCATCTACGATCTGCATAGCTCTTCTGGGGACTCTGAGCTGCTAGTAATATTTCTCTAATGGTTTTCACCTTTTTTGTAGTTTCTTGGATGAATTTCGGTCCAAGCACACCACTTTCTCCCACATCTATCCAACATACAGGTGATCTACATTGCCTCTCGTAAAGTGTCTCAAATGAAGCCTTGCCTATGCTTGACTGATAACTTTTGTTATATGAAAATTTAACCAAAGAGATTATCACTCCAACTTCCTTTAAAATCTAGCACATAGGTTCTAAGCATGTCCTCCAGTACTTGATTCACCCTTTTTGTCTGTCCATACATCTGTGGATGGAAGGCTTTATTGAAATCTGACTAGGTGCCCAAAGCTTTCTGTAAGCTCGCCCAAAATTCAGATGTAAATCTAGCATCCCAATCAGAAACAGTACTTATTAGTACTCCATGTAATCTCACTATCTCCTTAATGTATAGCCGTGCCATTTCATCTCTAGAAGCTGCAACCCGTACCGATAAAAAGTGAGCCAACTTGATCAACCTATCCACAATCATCCAAATAGAATCATTTCCAGTCTTGGATGTAGGAAAACCTACGATGAAGTCCATGGTTACGTGCTCCCACTTCTATTCTAAGATAGGTAATTGATGAAGCAAACCAGATGCCCTCATATGCTCTGCCTTGACTTGTTAACAAGTAAGGCACCGTGCTACAAACTGAGCTACAAATGAGAAATAGCTATGGGAATTGAGCTCGGCAGGTTGAAAATCCTACAAAATTGCGATGTACACGTGGGACTTAAGATAGTAGTATTTAACTCTATTAAAATGAATGCCCTACAATTGTTATTGCATGATATGAGAGTGTCGTCCGGCTGTAGTAAAATGGATGCCAAAGAAACTTGAGACCGGCTGATCTCCAGTCTAGGAAGTGGATTAGTTGCATTCATATCTCGTGTGCTGCATCACTTGTAATGAGCATCATTGTGCATCTACATTCATCTTTACTTTTACTGTGATTATCATCTCTGTTGTGCTTGCTGTTTTTCTGTAGCATGTATGATGTGTGATTACTCTTCACTCATTTTGATTTTATCGTATGATATTGCTGTGTGGTTTTGGACTAACGGTATTCCATGAGGATGGACGACAGAATTGGTTCTTACTGGGCATTCCAAGCTCACGTAACATTTTATGTCGCAGGTTGAGATGGAGTGACGGATGGACATGGACTAGATGTTGTTTTCCCCTTTCCATTTCAGTTCCTAGATAGACTGTGTTAGATGGTTTTTAATTGATTATGTTGGACTGGAATGTAGACAAGTTGGATTTAGTTTTATTATGGATTATAGGCTCTTCTGAAGCCACGTGATTTTAATTTAATTATACTTTTGCTTTTGCACTCGGATGGTTTCTTTAGAGTAGTCTTTATTACTCTAATTTTGTTGTTGTGATCCGCGTTCCACAGTTGGGAACCCGAAGGTCTCACGTTGAGATCTGAGCCACACGCATAGGGATTTGTGGCACGGGATCCGGGGTGTGATAGTTACCATGGTAGTTAGTAAATTCTAGAAATTCTGAATCATGTTATGATGGGGTCATGAATGTTGAGTGTGACTATGAATGAGGTAAGTATTGCAATTAATGATAGATATGGGATTCATGAGAATGTCATGAAGTAGTTTGACATGATTATGTAGAATTGCATATATTCATGATAAGAGCCTTGTGAGTGAATTACATATGTGCTTAGTGAAAATTTGCATGAATGAACTTGTTTTATTATATGCCTATGAAAGTATCTATTGTCGTTTCTTTAGAATTTTCCTATTGAGCTCTCAAGCTCATCCCTATGTTGAAACAAGTGATCTTTCAGAATGAAGTGGATAGCGATTGAAGATTCTTAGCAGGTAGAGAATAAGATAGTGAAACACTAGGAGGATTAGGTTGCTGACAAAGAACTTTAGATTTATTAGGTTTGGTTTGACCCATGAGGGAAAGAACAATGTTAAGTTTTATTTGGATTGAGTAATTGGTTTATTTGAATTCTTTTTATAATAATTGAATGATTGGATAATGGATTTAGGTTTAAATTCTATTAGACTTCCTATGGTTTGCTTAGTTAGGCTCTGTGAAACCATGGGATTGGTTATGTATACGTTGGGTTTGATAGACGCGTCCTTTTTGGATCCGAAGGTCAATCCCTTGAAATCCTCGAGATCCCATATCTCGGATTTGGGGGCGTGACAGTGTGATTGTTGATTGATTTGTTTGTGTGATGTGTGATTACTGAGTGTGTTATGATGTGATGTATGATTACTATTTGGGTTATGGTGTGATGTGTGATTTGTTGATTTGATTGTTGTTCGTAAATCGAATGGTAAATGATAAGGAGGAATGTTACAGTACAGAAGGAACCATGAGATTTGGTAGCTTTGTGAGATGATGTGCATCATGACAGAGTTCACGAGGATATTGGTGTTTGAACAGGTTGTGTATGTATATGTATCATGATAGAGTTCATTAGGATACTGGTGGTTGAGAAAGTTGTGTATGTGTCACATCCTAAACCTGCAAATCTCATTGGAGTCTCCAAATTTTAGCTATAACTCTCGCCTTATATCCTTATAGGAGTGGAAAGCAATAATCAAAATATAAGTGGAAGTAAATTAAATACTTCAGTAAAAATTACAGATCTGGTCTTTAATTACGTGAAACTGAAATGAATCTTCTAAATCTAATACATCTACCTTGTCATCTAATCTTTGATTCTAATCCCTTTTTCCAAAGCTCTCCCTTCGTATGCTAGACTTCAATCCTGAAAAGTATGAATCAGCAAACATAAGCTGGAAAGCCTGGATGAGTAATACTTGAAAGCACGGTATTTACTCATATCCCAATGTTATGAGATACAATATAATATAATAATATAATAGATAATGATAGAATCTGTAAATACATTAATAGAGATGAATATGAACAGATATCAAACAATATGTTATTCTCTCCCAATCACACCTTAGTATATGAAATAATGGTCAACATCAATGCCTACTTCTATATGTAAATCAGAACAAGTGTGTTGTTAAGTATGCTAATATAGTATGTTCCCACATGATCGATCCTTCCTTGAGCAAGATGTCTTCTCGAACCATCCCCCCATATAGGGACAATCATAAAGATAAGATATTCTATGTGTGCATCATAGTTTTAAGGGGCAACGACCTAGATAGCACAATTCCCCCACTTATTTCTGATCAAGGGCATATAATCCAAGGTTTAACAAATGTGAACTATTCTCAAGGAGTCATACATATTAAATAACTAACAGAAGGGTATCATGATTCAGCTATTGGGCCTCACATTGTGAACTTTCCCTCACATATCATATTTCCACAAGTCTTTTGGGATCATCACACAGAACATATCCCTCACCTTAGGAGAAAACAACATAGTCCATCCATAGGACAACAATGGTCAATAATAAGTCAATACTCTCTTGGGTTGATCTAATCCCATGGGTATTACATAGGGTAATAGACAATGCCATCATAGCAAGGTCGTCATATGCAACTCATAGATTCAAGTCCTTTAATTCACACACAATGATTCATAGGCATATATTCAATTCAACAAACACATGAGCACAATCCCATGATTCTATACTAATAGTGCATATAAGTCCATAACATCACACATTAAGTAAGGATACTCATATAAGCATAAAAAACATGATATAATCAATATAATAAGGCATAGGCATTAGCAGTGAAGCATAAGTGATAAGCTTTGGTAGTACTATGTAATAAAGCATTAGGTACGATAAAATCACACATATGGTTATAAACATTATATATTAAGTTAATATGTCAATTTTTGTACCTAGACATGCACAAAAAGGGAGAATGGAACTATTGGAAGGTTGGGGTTTGGTTCCTCAAGTATCTCAAACCATCACATAGCTTGGCTACTTCTCAGTTGGCTAGATCTTTGGTATGAAGGGTCATATTTTGATAGGCACATCTCCAGAGTCTATAATCATGGTAGATTATCTAGGTTAGGTGTGTTATATGTGTCCAAAGTCTTAAAACTATAAAAGGGTCTCATTGGGGTTTCAGCGAGGTGCTCAGCGTGGCCTCAGTGCGCTGAAAAAGGTAAAGTGGTACCAAACTTTATAAAACTTTGGGAACTGGTCCAAGGGGGTCTCATTAGATCAGATCAGGTCCTGACTCATATCACAAAAGTGGCTCAGCATGCTCTCGGCGCACCGAAAAGGGGCTTGGCGACAAAACCAGGTGCTTGGAAAAGTGACTGTAAGGCCCTGCATACTCTCGGTGCGCCGAAGGTCAATTTGGGTAGTTTATGGGTGGGATTTCTTCCAGAGATCACCTACCATCTAGGGGTGCTTCGAAACTAACTTTTAAGTCTTGGGATTTAGCCTACACAAAGATCTATGGGTTTCTTGGGTTCCAAGTCTAGATTTTCTGGGTTTTACCAATCTTTTGTGTGCATGCTTATTTACAGAGAATTGATTAGAAATAGTTCAGGGTTTTACTAATAGGATCATGAGGAAAGGGTTAGCACAATCAAGCATGAACTTCCCCCATGGTCAAAACATTAAAATAAAATTAAACACACAAGACATTGAAAGAAAAATCACTTTGTTGCCGTAGGGTTGCTTCTTAGATTGATTCTTCTTCTTCCTTGGGGTTTTCTGGGATTCTTCTCTTACTCTAGGTGTTCTCCAAGAAATTGGGTTAGTTGGTGTGTTTTAATTCACTTAGTTACTTCCCTTTTTATAGAGATTTAGACACAAGATATTATATTTAGACTCTGTTGTATTTGGGGTAATCTGGGTTTGTATTTTCTTTTAGGGATTCAAATTCTAATTTACTAATTAAGTTGTAAGGCTTTTCTTAGTGTTCTAATTTAGTTTGTCTTAGGTCCTAAGTAATCCTACAACTTACTATTTAGTTTGATCTTACTAAATTCTCTTAGTTTCTATTTTGCTATTTAAGCCTAGTCATTAAGTTAAGATTGTTGACCAAGTCAAAATGTTGACCTGTCCTTCTTTAGTTAATTAGGGGATTTCGAAATTAGCTATTTATGTTAAGGAATTTATATTTATTTAATTATTGATTAATATTATTAATTTGTTAGTTTATTAATTTAGGAGTAGCCAAATTACAATTTTTCCCTTCGGTTTCAAATTAATTATTTTGGGATTTTTCAGGTTCTTACAGTATGTTTATGATTATGGTGGTTTATGAATGAGTATAATGACATGATAATGATGTGAGTTATAACATGTGGATATTATGTTTATAACTGTGGTGGTATGTGAATAAATATAAGGATATGACTGCAATGGGATTACTAATAATATTAATCAATAATTAAATAAATGCCTGTTATGTCTTGCGTGAATTAATGTGATTTATTATATGACTATCAAGGTAGGTATGGTACATTCATTGGATTATTCCTATTGATCTTCCAAGCTCACCCCTATGTTGAAACAGGTGGATCCCTAGAGTGATGATGGACCCGGGATGGGAGACACTAAAAGGATGTGAATAAGGCTATGGGAACCTTAAGAACTATCTAATTACTGTTTGAATCATGGAATTTTTATTTTCTGTTTTAACCCCAAGTGGGCATGAATAATTTATTCTTTGATAATGGTTGGATTTTGACTATGGTTGTTAAATTTTAGTTGAAAGGTTTTAATTCTATGAGACTTCCGCTGATCATAGTTATGCTCTGTTGGACCATGAGTTGGTTGTTTGGTTTGGCTACATCCATATGGATTGGATCCGAAAGTCATTCCCTTAGAAATCCTCGAGATTATATATCTCGGATTCAGGGCGTTACAGGAAAACATAGCAATTCTTCCAAAATAAGTCATAAATTTCGAATATTCAATATTATGCAATTCTAACACCAGATATGATCTAAGTAGGAAGATAAAAACATGCTTGTAAATATTAAATAAAAT
Organism: Pachysandra terminalis; assembly: GCA_031762675.1. Classification (NCBI taxonomy): domain Eukaryota; kingdom Viridiplantae; phylum Streptophyta; class Magnoliopsida; order Buxales; family Buxaceae; genus Pachysandra; species Pachysandra terminalis. The sequence goes on along the minus strand of JAUPMG010254773.1, from coordinate 4,342 downwards.
GGAGCACTTTCATTTTTGCTGGTATACCATGACCCTTCTGTGGGTCTGTCGGCCTACCACAATGGTGGGATCGGCACACCTGTCGGTATACCGAACCTACCCTGGCACACCAGAAATTAAAGATACTTTTTGTGCACAGGGGGATTGGCACACTCACCGATATACCGGTCCCCCTCGGTATACCAGATAGTAACAAAATTAGCACACACAGATCTACCCAGCAGTGGGATCGACACACTCACCGATATAACGATGACCCTGTCGATCTCACGAAAGCACCCAAAAACATGTATTTTTTCCTTTCTAGTCCTTTTTAGCATATAAATTATCAAAACACTCATATTGGATTTGAATTCTGAACCAAACCAAATCAAAACAACCGACAGATATCATACCTTCTCACCTTGGTCTTGGTATGGCATTCAAACCCAGAAAAATATACTTTTATCATGTTTTCATGAATAAGAATAAATGATATAGATATTAAGAATTGTGTTATGTCATACTCAATGAATATGACATAGACGCCTATTTCATATCAAAAATAGAGTTTAATCCGAATACTTACCACGGATTGCTGATTGGTGTTGAATAGCACACCTTTCTTCTTCTTTCTCTTCAAGTTCCTCCTTTAACATCCTTAAGCTCCATCTGCTGCACTTCTTCTCTCTCTTAGAATTATGGTCTACACTACCCATGCTATCTTCTTACAGTAACTAAGTTGTCATGTCTTACAACTATTAGTCTTTAAATCTCTACCACTAGATTGAACTAGTTGGTTCCTATGAAATCCCAGCCATTAATTTAAGTATCCTTGTTCTAGTTGGATTATAAGTTAAGCTTATCTAATTCTTAATCCTTATTAGTTTAGGATTGGTTTTAATTCCCTAATTAATCCTAGCCAATAAAATAGATTAGTTTAATTCAAGCCTTTAGATCTAGATTCCTAGTTGTAGTTAAACTAGTCTTTAATTAACTTTTAAAATTGAATCCTAGTTAAGTTATAACTATTATTTATCCTATTGAATATAAGTCATTGATTTAAATTAAAAGTTCCTACAAGAACCCAACCGCACATTATAACTTAAAGAGTTATGATTGTGTGTGAAGCACTTACTTTCCTATACACTACAAAATACCTGGTTTTTCCTGGCGGTCTAAATCCACCGGGATATATAATATAACCGTTGTCTAAACATTTGTCGGCGGTTAAGTCAACCGCCGAGGAAGTTATTCTCGGTGGTGGTAACGGTTGTTTTCTTAAACCGCCGACAGAGGGTTTGGTATTGTCGGCGATTTTATGAAACCATCGACCAATGTTCAGAGTTTCTCAGCGGTCTAGAACTGTCGAGCAAACCATTTCTTACGGCGCTGGTTCATCTTTAACGGCGGTCCCAGATCGCCGCCATTTGCTCATATATCTCGGCGGTCTCCAAAAGCGTTGTTAAAGATGGCTAATGCAACGGTTGTATTCATATTGTCAGCGATCTGAACCGTCGACAATACGTAATATATGTCGGCGGTTTTATCTAACCGCCGGAATAGAGTACTTGTACCGGCAGTTCTATAGAACCGCCGGTAATAGTCTTTTTTTTTAGCATTTCCTTATTTTTACAAGATTATGAACCTGTAAATAAACCTATACAAGAACAAACACTACAATTCAAGCCTATTAAACCTACAAGTAAACCTGTACAAGGACAAACACCATTCAAATCAATGAACCTATAAATAAACCTGTACAAGAGAAAACACTACAATTCAAATCTCTATTAAACCTACAAGTAAACCTATACAAGAACAAACACCATTCAAGTGATCGATTAAACGGCCTACAAAGTAATTAAACCTGTACAATAACAAACACCATTCAAGTCTATGTATTAAACCTACAAAGTAATTAAACCTGTACAAACAAACACCATTCAAGTCTATTCATTAAACTTAATTACAAGTAAACCTATAAAAATCTACTAATATTTAATTCAATAATGTACAAACACAAATGTCAAAGTAAATATAATGAAATAATGAAGAAAATTGCTAGTTGTGATAATGATGAACGTCTTTGGGTTGCTGCTAATCTCCTCCACCCTACAATACAAATTATATAAACTAATTTAGTTATAGCTTACAGAAAACAAAAATCAAATATAAGTAAAGACTATAGATATGAGATTTAGATTCTACCGGACGACTCATACTTAATATCAAGTGCTCTAATACAACCATTTTAGCCTCTGATGCAACCACTTTAGCCTCTGTCTAGGACTGGGCAGCGGATAGGCGAGCAATCACATCATCCCTCTGAGCGTTGCCAGCAGCTAGCTGGGAGATCTGATCATCCTTCTGAGTGAGCTGGGTAGTTAACTCCTCTAAACCCGCTCTCAAGGTAGAGACCTCCGCCTCTCCACTCATGCTGTCCAGTCTCTCGGAGGACTCCGGCAACAATTGGGTAGGGGTATGTCCCATCCCTATCTCGTGGACCCGCTCGGGCTTCTCGGGTCCCATGACCCGAGATTATACGTCATCACGGGCCGTGCTGTCCTGTGAGCCCTCCAGAAGCATCGCTCTCAATTCTCGCATTTCTCTCTGCATTCAAAAGAGAATATATAAGGAATATAATTGGAAAGCAACATAAGCATTGATTCATCTTTGTATCAAAAGTAAAGTCAATTAGATTTAGGGAAGGCTATGTCGTATGGAGTGTACAAGCCTATGCTGAAAATTAGACAATATAAAAATCCAAATACAAGGAACCTCCTTATTAACAAATAAACAAATTTTCGCATTTTGACCTACAACTACTCTATAAAGAGTAATTTTTGAGTTGGTATCGGTGAAGCCAAACACATTTTTACTTACATTTATGGAAGTTTTCTTCCAAAATAAAGAATAAAGATGCCAATTATGAATGAAATATGTATACAGACACATGTAGTCATCCCCAAAGAGAAACACATTTTTACTTAAATTTAAGGAATTCTGCTTCCAACATAGAGAATAAAGATGCCAGTTATGAATAAAATATGTATACAGAAACATTTCTTCATCCCCAAAGAGAGAATCCAATCACAAAACAAACTCTATAAATAGCAGTCATAAAACATATATTCAATTACAGTCACTTGATAAAAATATTAACACCTTAGAACCACTGTAAGGAATGTTTTATTAAAACAAATATTCAATTAATCATTTAATAAAAATATAAACGCCTTAGGAACTCTTTAAGGAATGTTCTATTTTACTATATCATCATTATCAATATGATTATTTTCGTCATCACCATCATCTTTTTAGGCCCCAATCTTATGCAGTTGGATGCTTTGAAGAAACCTGTAAAGGCACCATTCACCAATACCAAGAATGTTGTGGTAGAAATATATGACCTGATCACCTTCTCCATTTCACCCCAAACTTATGGGCCTGAATTCCTTGATGTTTATAGCTCCTCCCCTTTTTGGAATCAGACAAATGAAAGTGGCTTTGGCACTATTTTCAAAAGCGATTATGGAATTCATCTAAAGCTGATAGAAGAACCTTCTTTGATTATATTTTAACACCTTTTAGTGATTGAAAAAAAACATAGAGAAACCATCCAAACCCATTGACTTATCACCATTCATCTCCTTAATTACCTCTCAACTTCCCTCCTCTAAAAAATCCCTCTCCAACATGTCCCTATCCTCCTCCTCACTAACCAAGCCAAAATCCACTCCATCAACAGTGGGTGTTAAATGAGCCGACTCCTCAAACAAACCTTCATAAAAAATTCCACAGTTTTTATGCTATTCTCTTCTTGAAAAAGTTTCCCACCTACCCCCAATCTTCTTATATTATTTACCCTATTCCTTACATTTTCCATTCTATGAAAGAACTTAGTGTTCTTATACCTTAAGCCATATTGCCCTTCACTCATGTCTCCAACTTATTTCCTCCATTGTAGCAATTGTCTTAATGTTTTTTCAGATTCTCCCTCTCTATCACACCCTAATCTTGAAGTTCCCCTCTTTCCTCTAATCTGTCCAGCTCCTATATTTTAAAAAAAACTTCTTCTTTCTTTTCACCCACCTTCCTAAGAGAATCCTTGTTCCATTTCTGTCACGCCCCGCTCTCCCGGACACACACATATCAGCACGAGTGACGTTTAGGATGCCAAGGCATGACGACCTTCACCCTCTAATATCACAACTCACCAAAATAACAAAAGCGAGGGTGGAAGCCACTTAAAATCATCCATAAATCACAATCAGAGCAAGATATAACATCAACTACATCAATGCAGCGGAAAATAAACCTCTGATCAAAACCTGATCATAAAACATCTACATTTAGATAT
>JAUPMG010254764.1:0-21399 GCA_031762675.1 Pachysandra terminalis | reverse complement strand
CCACCACCACACCGCCATCAGTAACATTACCACTACCACCCCACCATCACCACCATCACCACACCGCAATCACCAACATTACCACCACCACCCGACCATCATCACCACCACCCCACCACAACCACAACCACCACCATCCCACCACCGGCACCACCACCACGATATTTTAAAATATATAAGTGTGCAAAATTTATGCATGAGCATGAGATTTTATAGAAATAATTGTAGTTAAAACTCATTCTAGTAAATGTTAACCAAACATCTATTTTACGTTGGAACTCATTTTGTAACAGGCTAACCAAACACAATCAAGAAACCTTCAAAATGAGTTCCTTGAATGAATTCTTGGAATGAGTTCCTTGAATGAGTTCTTGATCCAGAATGAAATCCAAACGAGGCCTTAGTTATTCAAGCTCAAAAGGGTCGAGCTCAGGCTTTCAAGTTCCCAACAAAACCGGGCTTGGGATTCATTATCAGGCCCGAAAACCGGGCTGGACCTGGCCGAGCTTGGGCATGCATAATTTCCCAAAAACAATTTTTGAGCCCGGCCGACAAATTACCATCCCTAGGCAAAAGGGGTTGCATGTCGATAAATCTTGGGAAACTTACATGATACTTCCCCTACTTTTGCTAACTTATTGTCAAAAAGTAAAAGACCAAAACAATTTACCTTCCAAATATTTGAAGCATATGACAGAGGACTTGTCTATGTATTCATAAGGTATTTGTTTTTTGAAAACAACCTCAATTGTTGGATTTAAGTGATGGGTCGATCGGTTGACCCGACCCATTTGGGCCAACTCGGGTCCCCACTTCATGGGACGTCCATGCTTGTTTAGAAGTGTGGATGCGGATAACTCCTAATAAAATTAGGAGATTGTGGATAACTCTCTCCTAATAGAATTAGGAGATTGAGTTCAAGGTGGAGTTGAGTTGAGTTGAGTTATATATATAGAAGACTCCTCATCCCTACCCAAATAAGGCAGTCCACGTTTTGGTGAGATTCCAACCGAGAGAATCTCTCTTCTCTCATCATCTCTTCTTCCTTTAGAGATCTGGTTTTGCTATTGAGATTCCCATACAGATATCTGATCGTTTGATTGTGGGTTTATTATATGTGGTTCTAGTAATCGCATATTCTGGCGTGGGACATTTTTCGCTTTGATAGAGATCTTTCGCTGCATATCCGGGTTTGTGTGCATCAAGGTACGTGATTTGAGTCATCTACAACCTTCATTGGTATCAGAGCTGCTGTGATGTGTCTTCGTTGGATTGGGGTATGTCGAGAAACCTCATCTTAATAGCAACCTTGTTACTAGTTTTGCAGAAAACAGCATGCACAATGCATGGTTGCATCAACGATCAAGAGAGAATCGTTTGGGCAACCATACGTTGTGATCTCCATTATTTAAGGGTGTTAATTATGAGTTTATAACACTTAAACAATGATGGATCAAAGAGATTACAATAAGGTTTTAATCGGATTAATTTTATGTTTTAAAAACCCAGTTTTCACCCTTGTCGATCGATCGGATGAATCTCCTAGTCGACCGAGCAAGGACAGGAAAGTTTTTCCGAGGAGTTGCATTGAACAACAATAGGGTCCCGGTCAATCGGATTGACCAACCAAAACCCTTCTCGGTCGACCGAGCAGTTACAGACCGCAGCAATAGAATTGCTGCAATTTGTAACCGAGTGTGTCCGATATGTTAGAGGACCAACCGACGGTCGATCGAACAGATCCATAATTCATAATTTAATTTAATATTTTATTTTTTTGGATTCTGATTAAATATGTGCCTTTTTTATATGATATGTTAGAGATCTAAGGCCTAATTTAATTATTTTATTTGCATGATTTTATGAGCGTAACATGTAAATAATATCCTAGTTGAGATTATGTTACTTCTTATATGGGTTTTGCATATTATGGATTAAAAGTAGTATTAAAATTTTATTGTATTGGTGATGATTATGCATTATGACCTACGGTCTAGTGTGTTTTTGATATGATAAATAAAAGATTAATATTATTGTTTAACCTAGATAATGATGCAAAATCAACAATGTGTGTATATGAGATGTTAATTATATGTGCACTTTAATTATAGTGATATGACCACTAAGAGTATAGTAGCTAACCTGAACAAGGGTGAGAAATTGGATGGTAAGAACTATGACGTATGGCATAGAAAGATCCAATATCTTATCGATGAGTCTGAGGTCCTAGAAACTCTATCACATAACTTAGCCAATCTTGAGAAGGGGACCACTGCCCAGCATCGTAGAGAGATGGAGGCCTATAAGACTTGGACCAAGAAGGATCGTTGTGCACACTTCATTATGTTGCTTAGTATGCACAATGACCTTATTGGCGAATTTGAGGCCTATAAGACTGCACTTGAGATGTGGAATGCAGTAAAACTCGCATTCGTTGGTACCTCAACTACCAAATTGCGTGCACTGAAGATAAAATTTGAGACCTACAATATGGCTCTCAGCGTGGGCATGGTTAAGCATCTTAGGAAGATGCCGTCTATGATATGAGATTTGAAAGCCCTAGGGAACTACCTGACATATGAGCAACAAATTCCCATTGTTCTAAGATCCTTACCTGACTCGTGGGAGCACATGAAGCTCACTATGACACACAAAGAGAACATTAAAATATTCAACGATTTGGCGCGTCATCTTGAGCTTGAGACAGAGTTCAGACTTCAAGGTCTAATAGCACTATGCTCTTAGCTAAACCAGCGAAGCGCAAGACAACCAGGTCTAGGCGCAAGTGCAAGGGTAAGGCGCCCCAACAGGGGAAACAACTGAGAAAGCACCTAAGGCAGCCAAAGGTACCAAGCGTCCTAGAGAGGGAAGCGTGGAGGAAAGAGAAACATGTCCATAGTGATCTGCTATAGCTACTAGAGAAGCTTAGGCTAGTTTTTTTTTTCGTTATTCTCAATAAAGATCGTGTTTCCATTTCTTTAGAGTCGTTTTTATATGGTAGGAGATTTATTTTTTGTGGTCTATTTAAATTTGATATTGATAATTCTAAGTGATGCAAATTTGGTTTCTAATTTGACTTTCCATGATGATGATGTTATTATTTTTGATTCATTGAGATCACATGCTAGACTAGGTCACATAGGGCTAGAGAGGATGAACCGATTGGCTAAAGCAGGTCTTTTAGGATCACTTTTCAAGGTTTAGTTACTCATTTGTGAGCATTGTTTGGCCCGAAAGTCATGTAGAAAACCATTTGATAAGGAAGGAGAGCAAACGCTCCTTTAGAGTTAGTCCATTATGGTATATGTGGATCAATCAATGTTAGGATCCGCTACAGAGTGTCCTATTTCATCACATTCATCGATGATTACATGCAATACGTGTACTTGATTTCCCACAAGTCAGAGGCATTAGAGTGCTTTAGACGCTTTGTGGCGGAAGTCGAGAACCAGTTGGATAGACACATGAAGTGTCTCTGATCCGATAGAGGATGCTAGTATCTATCTGATATGCTTCTAAAGTTATGTGAATAAAAGGGAATTTGTAGGCAATTGATGATCCCAAGCACACCTCAACAAAGTGATGTCGTAGAGAGAAGGAACCGTACTTTGTTAGACATGGTGAGGTCGATGATGACGCATGCGTTCCTATTAGGACTGTAAACGAGTTGGATTCAGGCCTGATCCGACATGATATGAATCCGAAACTGATTAATTTCAAAGAGATCTGAATCCGATTAAAGATCTGACGGATCTTTCATATGAGTAATTGAATCCGAATCCGATTATTTTATTAAAATCCATATTCGAATCCGACAAAGATTCGAATTCGATTAAATATTCGAATCCGACATTTATATGGATATCCAATTAAATTAACAAATTTCAAATGCTTAACAATGTAAATGTTATGTACATTATAATACTTTTGATGAATATAGAAGGGGTACATCTAAAACAAATTGAGAAAAAAATGAAAAATTTATATAAATATCCTTAACACATATAATAAATTACTTAATATCCTAATAAGTTAATCAGATTCGGATCTTAATCGGGTCGGATGTATATGCATCCAGATTCGAATCCGATTATAAACATATTCGCTTATTTGGATCCGAATCCGACCCGATGGACATTTAATCGGATAAATTTATACGGATTCGGGTTGGTATCGGATCCAGATTTGACCCATTGACAATCCTGGTTCCTACCTATTAGTTCTTAGGGAGACACACTTATGACTGTGGTCTACATCTTAAACCACGTCCCTACGAAATCATTTCCTAGCACACTATACCAGTTATGGACAGACAGAGTGCCTGACCTAATTGTAACAACCCTAAAAGTCATAAATAAAAATTTCTTTTATTAATAAGGGTATAATAGTAATCTAATAGGATTCTAATATGAACTATATCCTTAAAACACTTTTATACTTACTATATATGTATTGTAATGAAGTTATTTTATAAAGACCTTATATGATTACACATCAAAGAATAATCTATTGTTTGAGGCTTAATTAATTATCATTGGACTTAATTAATTAGTATTGGGCTTAATTTAAAGGAATTGGTCTTATTTAATTGAGTTGGGCATAAGTGATTAAGTATGGGCTTTAATTAAATTAATTAAATAACTTAATGGGCTTAAGTTATTCCTTAAGGCCCAAATCAATAATTTAGACATTAAAATATAGAAAATTTGTTTTTAATTAATAACTTCTAGAAGACTTGAGTTAAAGTTGGATTAGGACTCCCCAATAGCTCAAAATAGAAGCTTACTAGTTGTAATATGACGTTAGGTATTTTCTAACTCCTAATCTTATAAAAAGAAGTCTTTAAGGTTAATTTAAGCCTAAGAAAATATAAGAAAACTTGAGAAGACTTTGGGAGAAGAGATCAAATACCTTAAAACCCTAGAAGCCTAGAAGATCAAGAAAGAACAAGAACCAACACCAAAATTCTGCAGCTCATGTTTCCCTTTCAACTTCTTGTGTATTTAAGCCTAAGCATGTGTTATAATATGAAGAAAGTTCTCGTGTTTGATTTGTAACCCTTCCTCATGTTCTTCTATATAAAACCCAACAATAAAGATCCAATAAAGATAGGGTAACCATTACTATATGTTAATAAACCAAAAAGAAGAACAAAAATTAGGGATTGTATCAAGATTGAAAGTATCAATTAAATATTTCATTAAAAACTTTTAGATAATTTATTTTATATTTTTTTATGTTTCCTCTGTTCGTTAGGAAAACAGTGTTTCAAATTTGAGGTAATTCTGATAAATATATTAAAAGTTATGACCAAAATACTCAACATAGGTCAAACTAGAAAACCCTGAAAATTGCTCTCGGGTTACCCAACCGAGAAGGTGAACCTAGTGATTTCTTGATTATATTTAATCCCATAAGACCCTAACTAATCTACACTTAAGATTTTTATAAAATTTGGCACATAAAGAACAAGTCTAGAAACTAGAAAACTAGGATTTTGAATCCAAAGCAAGGTGTTAATTAAGGTTAACAATAATTGAGTAAATACAAACCAATTTAGAAGCTTAATAACATGCTAGAGGACCTTTGACCTACCTATACTCCATAATTAAACCTGTTAAGGCCTTGAAATAGGGTGGATTATTTAACCTAAAAGGGATTAACATGCTAAACTCATCACTAACCTTAATATGCATGATATTAGAATGCCTAGATCATGATATGATGTATGTGTGTTTTTAATGATTAATTGTATTGTATGTGTGTTTAGTAGTCTAATAAGTGTTATGTGTGGCTTTTGCTTGTGTTATGAATAACTCATGATCAATTGTGTGTGTGTGTGTGTGTGCATACTTTCATTCTTAAATTAAGATAAAATCATATGTATCTATACCTAATTATAATTCATTCATCATATAAAGTGTTATGTATATATGTTATCCTTATGTGCATTATTATAGTTTAGAATCATGGGAATGTGTCTCATGTGTTTGCATGATGAATATGATGTGTGTGAGCATGATATACTATATTGTGTGAATTGCATTTAGTAATTAGGTCTTAATCTACATGTGGGAATTGTGACTTTGATTAAGTCCAATGGGTTTTACTTGACACTTGGATTCCGATGAGGAATTGTTAGATATGATTCTAGTTGAGGTGATAGTGGAAAAGCTTGATACTTCATTTGGTTTTTGGGTGTGAGGATATTCTGTCCATGCTAGGACTGTTATTTGTTTTCGCCCAAGGTGAGGGATAGACCTTGTATGGAGGTCCCAAGAGACTTATGGTAAGATGATAGGTGAGAGAGTGCACTTCTTAATAGCCGAATCATATGAGAGAATTCTGTTAGTAGACCGGCTAATGTATGATTCACAAAGAAGTTCTAGGTGATGCCTTGGGATACGTCCCCGTGATCGAAAATAAGGTATGGGGATTGTGACCATTTGGTCATAAACCCTTGAAACTGCGATGCGCACGTAGAATAACCCTCTATTTTGGCCGTGTATTCGGGGGATGATTTTCATCTTGGATAGCCAGGGGTTTGATCTAGCGTGGGACATACACTATTCGAATACCAAACAACATGCATTACCTTTCATATTCTTGTGCTTGTTATTGTGTGATAGTCTCGTGTATGCTGAATATTGACTTGCATGTTATCATATACAGTTAGGCATATTAGTATAGGAGACCAAGTTGTGTGGACTTACCCAAACACTAAGTGAGGTGGGATAGAACTGCATTATGTGGTATGTGTATTGCTCATATCTATGGGATATTACTCATTAGTTCTACAGTTATTATATCGTATTTTTATTTTCTCATAACATGTGTTTTTGAGTAAATAGCCTGATTTGAAGGGCTTACTCATCAAAGCTTTTAGCTTATGTCGTTGTTATTAATGTTTTTCAGGTTTTAGATGAATTCTATCGAAGAGAGCTACTATATGGGGATAAAGGGCATAGAAGATAGATGTTAGAATATTATATTTTAGATTGTAGATTTATTTAAGTTCATTATAGAAACAAATTGTAACTTTTATTAATATTTATTAGATTTATTATATTATTACTTCTGCTTATGTTCAATATTGCTTATCCACTCCCATTGTGTTGGGGTGAGAGTTATATTTTAAACCTTTGGGGTATTCTGAGGATCTCTTTAGGTTTGGGATGTGGCACTAACTCACATGGGGCCATGGGGGGTCAACGTGTTATGTTCATGTACCTTCCCACCAGAAAGAGAAGTTAGACAAGAGAGCCATTAAGTGCATCTTTGTGAGATGCTCAAGGCACCATGAGGGCTACGTCTTTGTCCATGAACAGACCGACGGGGGTCTAACATAGATTGAGTCATGTGATGTAGATTTCATCGAGGATGATTTCCCAAATAGGAAGAGATTAGGGATGAATCTTGAGCTCTTCGAGATAAATGAGCTAGAGTTGGGATCAACAGAGGTCACCACATATCCAAACACTAATGAGAATGTCAGTTCTCAATATGATCCACTACAAAAAATGGGATTTTTAATGGCGGTCTTTCTTTGACCGCTGTGAAATATAGTTACCTCGTGGTCTTTTAAGACCATCGAAAGATAATAGTTATTAACGGCGGGCTTAGTGAAGCCCGCCGATAGAGGTTAACTATTGTTGGGGGTCCAATAAAGACCGCTGAGCAAATTCCCCTGTGAAAAAAGCCCCTTCCTGCCATCTCCTCCATCTATGAAGGTCTTTATTAGACCGCCGAGATAAGACCACTTATGGACGACGGTCTACTAAAGACTGTTGAGAAACTGTAATTTCATGACCCGCACGAAATCCCTCTTCTTCTTCTTTCTCCTGTGTGCTCCGCGCTCTCTCTCTCACTTTCCCCTCTCCCTCTCGATTTGCTCTCTGTTCTCACTTTCCTCTTTCTCTCTCTCTCTCTCTCTCTCTCTCTCTCTCTCTCTCTCGTTCTCCGTCGCTGCTGCATTGCCATCAGTACCCTTTCCCTCTTCCTCAATCTCCCTCTCGATTTGCTCTCTTTTCCTCACTTTTCCTTTTCCCTCTCGATTTGGTCTCTCTCCCACACTTTCCCCTATTTCTCAGCCACCGTCGCCGCTGCTTTCGCCGTCCCTCTCAGTCACTGTCACCTCTCCATCGCTGTCACCTCGACGTCATTGAATAGGTAGTAGTTATTTATTTTTATTTATTTTCATGATCAATTGTGGATGTTGAATGTTCAGAATGTTCTTTGATTATCACATTGGTTTTATTTTACTTGTTGAATCTTCTACCAAGTTGATGTTTGAATCTGTTTTAAGAATTGGGTTTGTTGGGGCATGCAAAGGAGAAAAGAAAATAGAAGAGAAGAAAACTAGAAGATTAAACACAAAAAAATTTAGGGAAAAAAATGAAAGAACAACAAGGAAATTGAAGGTGAAGTTCATTAGATTATGAGTAGTTGTAGGCATTATTAGACTTTAGGTAGGGATTTGTACAATTCAAAGACAAAAGAAACCTTATGAATTTTGTTTTTTACCCAGAGAGCAGTAAATACAAAGTATTACATTTTTATGGGATTTTTTCACAGATAAAAAACATTTGAAGGATGCACCGCATTTGGTGAAGATGATTAGATGACACCATTAAGAGAGAGAGAGAGAGAGAGAGAGAGAGAGAGAGAGAGAGAGAGAGAGAGAGATAAAAACATTTGAAGGATGCACCGCATTTGGTGAAGATGATTAGATGACACCATTAAAAGAGAGAGAGAGAGAGAGAGAGAGAGAGAGAGAGAGACACAAACACACACACATATATATATATATATATATAGAGAGAGAGAGAGAGAGAGAGAGGGCTGTAAACGAGCAGAGATTTGCTAGCTCAGCTCGGGTCGTAAATCTTGAGCAAGGCTCAGGCTCGGCTCAAGCTTGTTAAAAAAATTTATGCTCAGGCTCGATCAAGCTCATTAAAATATTAGCCTCAGGCTCGGCTCGTAAAAAGCTCAGCTTGTAAAAGGCTTAGGTTACAGAAAAGATTAGATTAGTAAAAATACATTGATATTATAGTTGATAATTATTATTATATTTAATATAATATATTAACAGATGTATTTAATATTGATACATAACATAAGATACAGGAATATGGACATATAATCTCATATACAAACCGAGCTGAACTTTAACCGAACTGAGCTTACCCGTGATTGGCTCAAACTCGTTAAGATAATGAGGTTTTTATTTTATTTATTTATTTATTTTTTCAGACTCAGGCTCGGCTCACGGGCCTAATTATATAGCTCAAGTTTGGCTCATATGAGTCGAGCCCGAGCCAAGTTTTCTTGGCTCGTTGACAGCCCTAATCAGAGGGGGACAAATTCTGTTTAGACTTGGGCTTTAGTTCGGTTCAATTTTGATTAGGCCTGAGCCCATGGCCTGGCCTACTAAATTGAAATTCAGACTCACTTTATTTCATGGGTCTGCGATCCAACACGGTATCGGACCGGAACGATCTTCGATCCGATACCGAGGTTAAACACTATGTCATCATCATCATAGTTAGGAGTACAACTCGGTTCGATTTGGGTCGGGTCAACCCAACCCCAAACCAATCTTCTTAAAAGTCGATCCAAACCCAACCCAACCTGATTTAAAACCCGAACAATTAAAATCATAAAAAATAAATTTATAAAATCATAAAGTTAATAATTTAAGATGTGGAGAATAGTTAACTTTTTTAATCTCTTTATGAAATGCACTATAGCTGTTTGTGTTTCTCTTATGTTTAGTTGTGCTATTTGTTAAATATTATTGTGAATTATTAGAAGTGCATGTATGCCTTGAAAAATGGAGATACGGGGGTGTTGGTAGAAATATTTGGTATATATAGAGTGTTTCATGCATTTCCCGTCTGAAAAGTTATATATGTGATTTTTTCTTCATTTTAATTTTTATGGATGCATTGCATCTTCACTAAGGGGATTGCAATGGCAACCATTTTTGTGTGTTCTTCGGATACGTAGTTTACTTGACTATGTGCTTCTTGTTTATCCATCCAATATGGGTAATCGAGAGTACAATATGTCATGTTAGTTAACGTATTTGCAGGTTATATTTGGTTTGAAAATGCACATGTTGCAATAAGGTACGTCTTAGCTTTAAATTATTTGTGTTTACTTAAATTTGATATTCTAATTTATGCAATTCATGACCATTTCCAATCTTTACATATTGTAGATGCTTCTTTGAATATTTTCATTTTAGAAAGAGAATTTGGGTTTCTCTTTACATATTGTAGATGCTTTCCATCTATTTCAAATATATTGTTAAGAACACAAGTGTAAACCACACTAAGCAGTTACCCGAAACGTAACTCGGATCTCGCTAACTGGCCGTGGATTGGATCTCAACGAGGAACAGTTCTGTCTATCTGCGAAGTTGAACCAAACCCCTCGAGTTCGGGCCAGGGGTTTACCCCATCTTTACCAAATACAACAGTTTAGGCATCCATCCATTTTTCTTGTTTTTTTATATTTGGGAATGGGTTGGGTTAGGTCGTAAGCGGTTAAGATTTTCCAAATGTTTTTTGTTTTTAGTTCCAATTTGACCAAGATTTAGATATACAACTTCCACGAAGGAAATTGTCTCTATGTAGTGTTGGAAGGTTATTTTTCATTTTGGTATATTTTCTTTTTGTTGAAGTTTTCTAATTTTGACGCATGCAGCATATTGAACGAAGAAGTTGGGTGTTGTTTAACTTGAAATTGTCTTACGTTATGGATAAAAAGTTGGATTCGTAAGCATAGGGTTAATTGGGAATATATTGAAGGGGTGAAAGGATTTATAGAATATGCATTTGATCATGAGGCCATTTTGAATGGGAAGTTGAAATATCCTTGTACAAGTTGCAACGACGTATTATATCAGGATAGAGATACAACGTACAAATATATGATATGTGGTGGGTTCGATAAGTATGTTAAGTGGTTACATTATGGGGAGGAAATAATTTCGACGTATCCATAGAAAATTTGGTCCGTACAGATTCTGTAACCAGTGAAATGGATGATGGGATGGAAGTTTATCGCACGATGCATTGGAATCCCCAATACATTTAGAGAAAAAGATGTCCATACACAGACACCTGTTTGCGGACAAAATAATGAAACTGATAAATTCTTGAAATTAATAAAGGATTCAGAATGAGAATTGTATCCGGGATGTAACAAGCATACTAAGTTATCGTTTATTGTGAGGTTGTTTCATATAAAGTGTTTATGTGGGTAGAGCAACAAGTCTTTTACCATGTTGCTTGACTTATTGAGAGAGACACTTCCTGAGGGTTTAGCATTGCTGCAAGACTTCGGTAGTAACCCTGACCTGAAAATAACATAATAAATGAATTTGAGATTAATTAAATGTATTAAATAAGAATGAACGAAATTCAAATTTAAATTGATATTTATTATGCCTTAAATTAATGTATAAACTTGAATTAGTTGACATTAGAAGGAACCATAATTAATGTGTATTTTTCTGGATTTATCTGTGAGGTTTTATAAGCTAATTAGATCAATGGGTGGTTTTTAAAACAAGAATATATGAGCTTGGGATCTAAGTGTAGTTAGATTACTTTATGGGTATTAGTAGTAATTTACAAAATTGAAATTCAAATTAGAAACGCATATGGATGTGGGTGTTGTGGGTGGGTAATGTGAGAAATGGAAGGAGAGTTTCTATAAGACTCTCCCTCAGTTTCCATCGCATAAGAATCTGTTTTAGGAAAGTTTTGTGAGGGAATAAAAAGAAGAGAATAGGGTAAAAACCAAAACCCTAGCCGTTCATTGCAAGGGAGAAGAAGAAGAGGAAAAGAGGAAGAAGAGAAGAATAAAAGGAAAGTGGAAACGTAGCAAATTGATTATCGGATCAAGCATAGGTAGGTCTCATTTTCTGTATAGTTCTTATGGAATCTTGTGGTCAATTTTGGATTTGTAGTATGAATCTGTATCTTTAATGCCTTATGTATGAAAGCATGATTTATTCGATTATATTTGATAATTGATGATATTGTGATTGTTCTTCTGATTTGTGGTTGGATTTACCGTGCGTGTGTGATATTAAATACTTGATTTATCCCTTTGATTGTGTTAAATGATGATCTAATGTGTTTTTGGTCGATTTAGTATTGATTCGAAGTGCTTATATTAGTTTCTAAATGATTTGGATCGAATGTAGTTTAATATTGGGGTATCCGGGATGATTTATGGGATTCTATCCCGTGACCTGCGGAAGGTACCAGTACATCGGCCAATCTGCCAACAGGGACCCGACAGGCTCTGGTACACCGACCAGCCTTCCGACAGGGACAACATATTTTATTTATATTTTTCTAGGATTCTTATTTTTCTTAGGAACACAATGGTGTAAGTTTTAGGTCAATCCAATAAGTATACAAATAGTTATGATTAAAACACTGAAGATGTGTCAAAGCAAGAAAAATGGCCTTCGACAGGTACCTCGGTGCTACCAAGCTATTTACCAAGCTCCAATGGGGTCCAAACTTTATGGACACCTTGAAGTGGGTATTTTGAGTTTGTTTGTGGTGTTGATTCATGTGTGAAAGGTGTGTATAAGATTTTGTACACAACGTGATTTAGTGTGATTTGTGTACCAGTGTTATTCTTTAGTGGGTAATGTTGATTGGAAAATACTATTTACTTGTGGAAAGGATACTCGTGATGGTATCCAGTAGATTACTTGTGTGTATATGCGTACGGGTAGCTTCTGAAGGGTATTATTGTCACGACCGGAATCCTAAAGCTCGTCTCACACGCACGTGAGTGTGGCTTTAGAACTCCAGGCCAGACTCGCACCCACTACATCCAAACGCATACACATCGTGGGTGGAAAACCAACATACATACATATAATAGAGAAATCCTACAACAGATAGGATATGCAGCGGAAAACTAAGTATAGAACATGTGTAAAGAAATATACCATGTATCTACAATAAACGTCATAAATGTTCCCTCATGCCTCAGCAGGGCCCAATGAGGAAACAAGATATGCCCCCTGACAAAAAGATAGGGGTATCCACAAATAAACAACTATATAGTCAATGAACAGGAGTCAACACGCTCCATCCTCACAATCCCTCAAATACGTACAGACCAATAAAAGATACACAAACGAATCTATATTATGTCCATGGTCTTCTGGTAGCCATCAATCAACAGCCTCGGCCGTAGTCCTCATCCGGCCTACAGCACTCCCCTGAAATGTTAGGAGGCAAAAGGCTTGAGATACACGCCCAGTAAATACACTGTGCAAATAAAGTGTAATAACTAGGATGTTTGTGTATGCATACGATGCCATGATCAATCCATGGGTTCATTCATTTAAATGCAATGACATGAATAGTTCATAATCGACCCAATAAATGGTCTAAGCAATCTCGTGGATGCAAATGCATGTCGTTGATATTATGATGTGATATATGCCCACACCTGATCCGGACTGTGCACCATGTATCTATTCTCAGATACACGACCCCTTTCGGGCTAGGACACCTAGCCGATTCTGTGTGTACAACACAGTTTTAAGGGACTTGCCACCCTCGGGAATTCACGCCCCGCTTTTATTTTTATCGGGGACGCACCATCTCAACAGGATTGTCCAAGGGCATCATTTTCATGAACTTCCCTTCGTGGCATAGTACCCATTCACAACTACCAATCGAAATTACCCTCTATGTATATAATACGATATATATATATAGGTATCCGTGGGCTCTTGGGGTAGCTAATCCCTCACCCTTAAATCATCTTGGATTTATAGTAAGTATAGTCCCTCATGGGACACCAGAGTCTTAACTCTCTTTTGGGTCTCCTTTTAGAACCCAAGTATCCTCATATTTGCCCTCTCGTCCTTCTTAAAGGACCTAGGGGTAATCTATGGTCCACATCCTCACAAAGACGGTAAATGCATGCATGACCATTTGATGCATGATATTAAGCAGTCAACTAGATGAATGCCTCACAATAATTGAACATTCCAGTCATGCTTCAATCATATAATGATAATGAAAGGAAAGCATATAGAGTGAATCTCACAATCATAACAAGCTATGGAGTGCAAGCGCGTCGTTCATCATTTAACGTGCTTTAACATATAACGGACATGTAATGGTATCATATATCATTGGTCACTTAACTCTAGTGGAATAGGGTAACATATATACAGAAGTTCCCTTGAAATTCTCAAGTAAAAGCCCATCTTGGCAGGTCCGGTCGGTGGGTCATTGCACCTCCCGAGTGGAGAAAATAATGTGCTCTCGGTGAGTCCGTCGGCGGACCGACACACTCACCGACGCCCGTCGGCGAGTGAGGTCGGTCTCATCGACGACTCACCGTCCCCCAAAGTCCAAATGTTATTCCTCATTGATGGGTCCGGTCGGTGTCACCGACGGATCCCCCGAAGCCCATCGGTGAGTCCATCGGTGTCATCGACGACTCACCGACCACCATTTCAAAATAATGCTAGTCACTGTTGGTGGGTCCGTCGGTGGACCAACGCACTCGCCGAAAGGGACCTGTCTGCACCTCATTTGGTTGGCGGGTCCATCGGTCTCACCGACCACCCACCGACAACTCACCCTAGAGGGTTACCTTCGGTGTGCTCTCGGTGGGTGTGTTTTTCACCCACCGGCCTCCGTCGGCGCATCGATGAACTTGCCGACAGATGTGATTTATGGGTGTTTAACCCAAAATCGCACTTGTTAACCCAGAATTACACCTGTCAAATTTCCATTCAAATCCACAAGGTTCTAGTGTTTTCTGGGCAAAATAGGTCCGTAATCACCCAATAAATACATTGGATCAATCACATATATTAATCCAACACAATCATGAACATCAAACACGAAAATTAAAGAAAATCATCTCAAATACATAGTTCAGCAATTTGACCTAAAATTTGCATATAATCCATTGTCCAATCAATCATATGTTCAACAATCAATAGATTAACATGTAGAACATTCATAGAACATGCAATCTTCAATGATTGCATTCACTCAAAGAAAACACACACAAAATCCCAAACTAAAACACTGTACATGCACACAATGCACTTACCTGATCTTTAGCAATCTTCTAGCATGAAAATCTGATGGAGAAGACCCTTGCTCAAGCTTCCTTTTATTCTTCTTCTTCCTTCTTGAGTTTCTCCAAAAATCTTCCAACACAAAACACAAGACAATGAGGGTTAGGGTTTTTCCTTAAACCCTATTCTCTCATGGGGGTTTAATCTTGACTCTCCATTAACCCCTTGGATGGGAGATTTAATCTCGACCATCCAAAAGAGAGGGTTTTAGGGTGCACAATAATGGTTCTTAAGAGCTGGCCACAATAATTACAGAAACGCCCTTAAGAACACAAAAAATTACAGAAACGCCCCAAAGTAGAAGAAATAGCAAGTCTGAGGGGAGTTACAATTATCACTGGAAGTACTACGAACTTGTGACTAGGATACTTATGACTGTTCCCGACAGATTATCCGTGTGTTTGGGCGGGTGGATAGTTTCTAACGGGAATTATCATTGGAATCCTAACGTGATGGTTGCATGCATACTAGGATGATGTAATAGGCTATTTGAGACTGGGAAGTCAAACTATGGGTTTCCTTGCGAGGTTCCTCTGAGTTGTAGTGTCCATGAGTGACCCATCCATGCATTTGTTATGCATGAGGAAAAAAATATGAAAATGGTTACTGGAATTGAACTCGGTAGGTTGAAAGTCCTACAAAATCACGATGTACATGTGGGATATAAGAGAGTAGTATCCAACTGTATTAAATGGATGTTCTGTAATTGTTATTACATGATAAGAGAGTGCCGTCCAGCTATAGTAAAATGGATGACAAGGTAACTTGGAACCGGCTGATCACCGGGCTAGGAAGTGCATTAGTTAGCATTTATACTCTGGGTGTTGCATCACTTGTATTGATCATCATTTTGCATTGGCATTCACTCATCTCATCTTTCATTGTGATTTCTGTATTTCTTGATATTCTTCCTTGTACTTGCTATTTTCATTATTCATATGTGATGTGGATAAAATGCTAAGACTTGAATCATGATGTATGAACGCATTTCTCTCCTTTTAATTGTATTATATGATCGTTGTATTTGGTTTTGGACTAACGATGTTTCATCAAGATGGGTGACAGTTATGATTCTTATTGGGCATTCTAAGCTCACGCAACGTTTCATATTGCAGGTTGAGATATGATGAGGATGGACTTGGGCTAGTTGCTGCAATCCATTTTATATCTGTTTTGAACAATATGTTTACGTTTCATGGATAATTTTGGATGTAATAGGATTTATGTCCTTTTGTGATTTTTGAATTATTTATGTTGAGGTTTGTGGCTCACCTGAAGCCACAAGATTCATGTAATTGGTTTAATTTTGTTTTCGCACTTTGATGTGTTAATAGAAGTAATTTTTATTGCTTTTATTACTTGAGATTTGTTATGGTGATCCGGGTTCCATGGTGGGAATCGAAGGTCTCACCTCGAGATCCATGCCACCCGCGAAGGGATTCGTGCCTGCGGTTTCGAGGCGTGACAACTTCTCTCAAACGAAGAAGAATATTTCGGACTTGGGTCTGGATTATGAAAAAGTTGATGCGTGCCCTAATGATTGTATGCTTTTTTTAGAAGGATACTGCCGATAAACCGTCGTGTGATAATTGTGGTACGTCAAGATGGAAGACGGTGGATGATAATTTGGTTGGGAAGAAGAAGAGGATACTGGCTAAGATCTTTAGGCATTTCCCTTTAAAACCAAGGTTGCAGGTTGTACATGTCATCCAGAACTGCTGCAGATATGAGGTGGCATAGTGATAGTCGCACTACAGATAGGGTGTTAAGACATCATGCAGATTCACCTGCTTGACAGGATATTGACCTCAAGAATCCGAGTTTTGCGGCAGATCATCGTAATATCCGTTTGGGGTTAGCGAGTGACGGATTCAATCCATTCCGGACAATGAGTATTGCGTATAGTACGTGGCCGGTCGTTCTTGTACCGTATAACTTGCCACCCTGGATGTGTATGAAGCAGCCGAATATGATACTATCCTTGCTTATCCTTGGTCTTTTTGGGTCTGGAAATGATATGGACGTGTACTTGAGGCCTTTGATCGAAGAGTTGAAGGAGTTGTGAGAAGAAAGAATAGAAACTTATGATGCAATAAAAAATGAGACATTTATGATGCGTTCAACATTGCTCTAGACTATCACTGACTTTCTAGGTTATGCCATTTTTTCAGGTTGGAGCACGAAAGGAAACTTTGCATGCCCTTCATGCCACAAAGATGCATGTAGCCGAGATTTGTCTAAGGGCAAGAAGCAATGTTACATGGGGCATTGTTGATTCTTACGAGCTGATCATAGATTTTGAAGGCATAAACAATATTTTGATGGTACTATTGAGTCCGGATATGCACCAACACCATTGTCCGGGTCGGATGTTTTGAAATAGTTGGAGGGTATTGACTTCACTTTTAGGAAGACACTTGAAAGGAAAAGATCATGAGAAAGAAGAGATTACGGTATGCCATATAACTGGAAGAAGAAAAGTATATTCTTTGAGTTGCCATATTGTGAGCATAATTTGGATGTCATGCATATCGAGAAGAATGCTTGTGATAATGTTCTCGGTACGTTGTTGGACATTGATGGGAAGTCGAAGGATAATCTAAATGTTCGTTTAGACTTGGTAAAGATGGGTGTGAAGACGCAATTACATCCACAGGTCCTACATGGCACAGACAAAGTTTTCTTGCTACCTACGTGTTTCTCCATGAATAGGGTCGAAAAAAGGTTTTGTACTGTCTTGAAGAACGTGGAAGTTTTAGATGGTTATGGTTCAAGTATTGCAAGGTGTGTCAGTGAGAGAGACCGTAAAATATCATGACTGAAGTGTCACGCCTCTCATGTCATAATGCAGTAATTTTTGCCAATTGCTTTGAGGAGGTCATTGCCAAAAAATGTGAGTTTTGTTATAATGGAGTTATGCAATTTCTTCCGGGAATTGTGTTCGAAAGCCTTTCGAGATCAAGATTTGACCCGACTTGAGGAACGCATTGCCATTACATTATGTCATTCGGAGAGGATATTCCTGCCCGTATTCTTCGACGTTATGGTGCATTTTTGAAATGTATGTATCTAAAATGTTACAAGATGCACTAACACATGTTTAAATTGTATTCTAAACATGTGTAACGAGTAATGCAATTGTGTCTATAGGTATTTGTACAAACTAAAGTCGTATGTGCGTAATCGAGCTCAACCAGAAGGATCTATTGCTGAAGGTTATGTAGCAGAAGAGTGCCTAACATTTTGTTTAAAGTATTTATCGAACATCGAAACGAGGTTCAATTGACTTGAAAGGAACTACGACGATAGCGCAATTGGTGGTGTCGAGCCATTCGAATTAAGCGATTTAGAGTGGTGGCAGGCACACCGCTATGTGTTGTTCAATAGTGATAAGGTTGTTGACTATCGTGCGCAAGTCAATAAGAACACAATCACTTGTAACGTAGAACTGGTACTACTTATTTACAGAGCTAATTGACATATATCATGTAACGCCCTAAAAAATTTCGTTTTCTTCGTTAGGCGTTTCGGTAATTTTCCTTTGTTTTTGGTGGTTGTTGGTAAATTCTTGTGAACAACTCTTCTTTTGGTGCACCATTGTGTGCTCTGACCCGCACCATATACTGGCTCCTTTAATGAGATTAAATGGTTGAGATTTATTCTCACATCCAAGGGCAATGGATGGTCCAGATCTGTTTGGGTTTTGAGGTAGGGTTTAAAGACAAGTCTTCAAAACCCTAGCCTCATTTTCTCTTTATGGTTTTGGCTGAGAAGAGAAGGAGAGAGGAAGAAGCTTCAAGGGAGAAGAAGACCAAGGCTGGAAGAGGATCAAGCTCAAGCCCAACCCATTTTCGTCCAAGAAAGAGGATTTGCTGATCAGGTACGTGTATTGTGTACACTTGTACTATTTTTCTTGGGATTTCCCATGATTCTTTACACATGATTGGATTATTGTGTGTTATTGATGATTGTGTATCCACGAACATAATCTTCTAGTATGAAAGTCATGATTGAGATGTTAAATGTGGATATTATATGCTTTTGGTTAAATTGTTGTTTCAGATTTGTGTTCTTGATGATTCTATGAAATTTCTTGTGTGATTTATCAAATGATTGTTTGATTATTAATGTTGTAGTATTCCCTTGTGATTCAACTCCTTTTCAGACCTAATTTACCCTAAAAATATAACCTAGATGGAGAGGATTGCAAAAACCCAAGTGTTGGGGCGAACTGGCGCAAAAACCCTAGAATCGCGCTTGAGGTGGGTGTGTTGGTTCGCCGATGGCACCTGCCGACAAAATTTGGTATAGTGCGGCCCTATTAGTGGGTAAGTCCCCCCACCGACAACCCGCCGACAGTGACTTATAGTTTTGGAGTATTGGTCGGTGGGTGATCGGTCCGCCGATGGCACCTACCGACGACCATCGGTGGATACGTTGGTGATACCGACAGACCCGCTGATGGTAATGGACATAGGTCTTGGACCTTGGTCGGTGGCACTGACGACACCCGCTAATGGCGTCAGTGGATTTGTCGGTGACACCGACAGACTTGCCGATGAATGAGATGATTACTCCTTAGACTTGGTCTGTGGGTCGTCGGTGGCACCGACGGAACCAGCTGATGGAACTGTAGGTGGGTGGTCGGTGGTACCGACGACACCCACCAAAGAGACTTTTATGCTTTGGTCGGTGGGTCGTCGGTTCACCGATGGAAAATTAGGATTGGCATTAGACTTTGGTCGATGGGTGGTCGGTGGCACCCATCGAGGAGACCCTTTAGACTTTGGCCGATGGGTTGTCGGTCCATCGACGGACCGGCCGACGGAGAGATTGGTTTTGGTTTTAGTGTTTGGTCGGTGGGTGCTCGGTGGAACCGATGGCACTCACCGAAGAGACCCTTTGAAACCCTGTCAGTGAGTACGTCGGTCCACCAACGGGACCCGCCGACAGTGGGTTATCGAGCTACAGTTATGTGAGTTTTTGGAAGGGGGTTGATACCCAGATTGGCCTATTGTTATGTTGTATTGTTTGAACTTTTGTTTCATACTATATACTTGTGTGAAGTGTGAATTGTTGATGTTAAACATAATCATCCATGATGATATTATGTGGACTTGATGACGTGTATGGACTAGTGGAATGAAACTAGAACCTTTACTCGTATGCATGACCCGTAGTGTACCTTGTATGAGTAGTTAATGATTGACTGTGTGTGAGAATGATGTGATCATATAGAATGCCATTTCTGCTATTCCATCATCAGTTCTTAAATACGTAAATGTTATGATTCGATATATCTAGATTGAGTGATGATCTCCACTTGATAATATGTTGCGTATCATATAGTTGTTTGCTAATGTCATTCATATAATGGACATGCATGCATGACTAGTACTTGTGAGGACTTGGACCCCAGACCACCTTGGATCCTTTATGAAGGACCAGGGGTTAATGTGTAGATACTTGGAATTCTTGGTGAAGTGCCAAATGAGAGACATTGATCTCTGGTGTCCCAAAGAGGGACTAATTATTGATCAAATTTGATATGATTTGAGGGTGAGGGATTTGCAACCCCAAGATCCCATGGATACCCATATATATATATATATATATATATCTTACACACACACACAAACATACACACACACACACATATATATAGAGGACTATATATATATATATCTTACACACATACACAAACACACACACACACACACACACACACACATATATATAGAGGACGACCGATTGGTTGTGTGTGTGTGTGTGTGATGTACAAAGGGGATATCTTGGTGAGCCCCAGAATTCGTTGCCACAATAAAAAATAGAGGTGGGGCATGACTCCCCATGGGTTGTGACTCCCTAAAACTGTGCTGTACGCACAGAATCGGCGAGGCATCCTTAGCCCGAAAGGGGCCGTGTATCCATGATTGTGATACGCTCTATTGTAGTCCGGATCAAGTGTGAGACATCAAACAACACAGAGCTAATAACATTCATGTGCATTTCACGTGTTTGATGAGGCCATAGTGTTTGGTCGATACATATTTAACTGTTCATGTCGTTGCATGACATGAATGAACCCTGCATTGATCATGGCATCCCATGCATACTCATGGTCATCTTGATTATTATTGTAATAACCTGAACTTTTATAGGGATTAATTTATAATTAATTAAAATATAGGGGTAATTTAAAATTTTAGTAAGTGGTTACATATTTGACTTAGACTGTTTGTGATTGG
>JAUPMG010254749.1:0-21402 GCA_031762675.1 Pachysandra terminalis | reverse complement strand
AAGTTAGTTTATGTGCAAAAGTTATGGATATGGTCGAATGTTTAGAAGTGTGCAATAAGGTTTGAAATTCAGGAATTTGGAATAATCCTGAATGAGATTTAGGGTGATTTCAAATTAAATGAGTTGGACATGTATACTGAACTACGTGATAGGATCAGAATAGTCAATAGTGATAGTGTGTGATATAGTATGATCTGTGTGATGCTTGCAGTATTCACTGATCATGAGTGTGTTTGGTCTTATGATATTGTTTGTTATGAGTGATACTGAGGTATCCATTGTTTGTATGTAGGTGATTGTATTATTGTTTATTGTGAGTGATGATGGGAGCATCCATATTATGTTTGGGTGTGATGCTGCAACATCCACTGATAGTGAATGGGATTGACTACTTTATTTGAATGAAGCATTATTTATGGGTGCAAGTCCCTAAAATGATGGTTACTGGTTACTTGATTGGAGCATTTTCCGTGGGTTGGAGTCACTAAAATAATGGTTACTTGATTGGAGCATTATTCCGTAGGTTGGAGTCCCTAAAATAATGGATATTTGATTAGAGCATTATTCTGTGAGTTAGAGTCCCTAAAATAATGATTAATGAATTGAATGTTTGTGTTGGACTATGTCTAACAAACCATTGCATTGCATCATCTGTTGCATTCATTGTCCATCATTGCATCATATCATACTTATCTCATTGCACTTGATTGTTTGATTGTGTTTGTGCATGTGTTACATTAATGATTGATTGTGTTTATGTTTGTGTTAGATTGATGTTTGTTGTGTGACATGGTGGGACCATATGGATATAGTATGTGGTAGCATGGTGGGACCATGTGAACATACGGTGTGATACATGGTGGGACCATGTAATCACTGTGAACATAGTGGAATATGTGATTGATATGATATTATATTTGTTTATATTATATGGTGTCACCATACGTATGTGTTTGTTTGTATTACATGGTGGGACCATGTGTGTGTGCTTGTATGATATAGTGGGACTATACTTTGTATGTTTAGCATGGTGGGACCATGTGATTGTTATTTGTGAACATAGTGGGACTATGTATTTATCATATGTTACTTGTGTGTTGTATCCATGATGGGATCATGTATATATGATTGTTGTTATGAACATAATGATATTATGTATTTACTATACTTGTGTTCTGTATACATGGTGGGACTATGTGATGATTGTTTGTGTACATAGTGGAACTATGTATTTGTTTGTGAGACATGGTGAGACCATGTTGATATTCTTGGGTTAGGCATAGTGGGACTATGTGGTTGATGTGATGTACATGATGGGATCATATACGACAAGTTTGGATTTATAGTGAGACTATAAGGATTAGGTTGAATGCATGATGGGATCATGTGTACCCTATGATTTATCATGGTGGGACCATGTGAACTATCCAAATGATATGATTTGACTTATTATGGATTCTCAGAATGAATTGAGGTTGTCATGGTACATGTTATATATTTACTAAATATGTGAGATTTAGTATGATGATGAGCATGCTAATACATTTGATTGTGATATTATTTGTTGAATGATTTTGCATGAATTAATTGTGTTGCTATGCATGCATGAAGATAAACATTGTAATTTCATTGAATTTCTTTACGAAGCTTCGACTGATCCTTTTATTGAAACAGGTAATCAGTTCGGTTGACTTGCTTGCTTGGAGAAGAGATTTATTTTTGTTCAGATACTTGATGGATGATGTTTATTTTATGAACTTTGTTTTGACTCCACTGGGGCAAGAATTGTAATGACATAGTTAGATTACATTAGATAATTCTAGCTTGTTATTTCGGATTATACTTCGGTTTAAATTTATACAGACTTCCGTTATTAATATTATTTAGACTCTGATTAACCAGGATTGTGGTTATGAATGGAGATTGTTATCCGCGTCCACATGGTAGATCCGAAGGTCATTCCTCGTAAATCCTCGAGATTCTATATCTCGGATTTGGAGCGCAACACTAGAACTTACCTATGCAACTCTAGAAGATTAAATATTGAATACAAATTAACAAATTCTTATATCTGCAACTAAAGAATATATATTTTTCATAAAAAAAAAAATTAAAGAATATATATTTATCAAGCTACAATACACCCTATTGAAAGAGCACTTAAATTGTAAATAAATTTCTTGATGAAATTATATATATATATACATATATCTATACATATAGACTAATTCAGTTCAGTTCGATTTAAAATCATATACACTTGAATTCGTATTTCGATTCGGTTTAACCGAGGCTTCAATCCAAAATCAAACCGATCGAGTTCGACCAAACCGAATCAAATCGCTTCGTTTTGGCAAAGAATGAGCAGAGACGTGAGGTGAGAACTGAGAAGCCAAGCGGCGAGTTCGTCTAGAAACGATGCAGTAATTCAAGAACAGAAAATAATATACAAACCCTAAGATTTGTAAAAGGATTTGAATTAGGGAAGACATGGATGAAGATCCAGGAACAACGATCAACGATATCTACTCTAATGGCGGAGACGACGAGAAGAGGACCAAACCGATCATAAGTAGCGAGCAGTTAGATGTTGAGGCTTACGCGAGCCTCTATTCGGGCCGGACGAAGATCACGAGGATTCTCTTCATCGCCGATCGATGCGGAAACAGTTCGATGCAGATGGAAGCTCTTCGAATGGCTTACGATGAGATCAAGAAGGGCGAGAATTCTCAGATGTTTAGAGAGGTTATTCAGAAATTCGATGGAAGGTTGGGTCCTGCTTATGGGACGGACATGGCGTGGATCAATTCGATCGATCGTCGAGCTGAGCAGAGGAAAGAGAAGCTCGAGAGCGAGCTTAACGCGTATAGGGTTTGTGTTCTTCGTTCTTGTTCTGCTAACTGATTTGGAAGTTTAATTACTAGTAATGGATGCTTTGTAAGTGTTGAATCTGATCAACTAATTTGAAGTCCTGTTGATTGTGACCGTAAACTTCACAAAATTCGAATTTCATTTTGGTGAAATTCATTTGCAATCAGTTCATCTATCCTCCTTCCCAGGAAACTATAGTTCCGTTTTGCTTCTTATTAATGCCTATTGTATCACTAACCATAAATGTACTAATACACACAAACTGACACACACTCACACACACACACATATACATATATAATATGTATCTATACATGTACTTTTAAGTAACACACACACACATATATATATGTGTGTGTGTGTATACCTGTACTTTTATTGCTATCTATACTATAGTGTAAAGTATCGGCCGATACAACTCGGGAACGACTCGGGACGATCCACGATCCCTAAATTGTTAAGATTTCTTTGACTCAGTCCGAAATCAAGTCAGATCGTCCAATCCAGATGATCTGACAAGGTTTCGGACGAGTCAGATCGGATGATCCATATTGGATAGTCCGCAACCCCTCAAAAGTTTTCTTTTTTTTTTAAAAAGAAATAAATAAATAAAAAAAATATGGGCCATGTTTTGGATCAGCCGATCCCCGACCCGATGCCAAGTTTAAACACTATGATCTATAATCTGTAGGGGATTGAGGTACTTTATAATTGTGTATTTGCTGCACATTCATGCCTTAGTGATGTTTGGTGGGCACTTATTTTCTGAGGTGAAATGGATGAATATAAGTCTATTGGGACATGATGTTTTCTTATGGTGGCATGCAATTTATCATGAATTATTCTTGTTGCATCAATGTTTTTGAGTTAGTTTGGATGTTATAGTTAAATCCCTGAACTTTCGTTTTTCTTGGCCATGGATATCAATGTTTGTCTCACATCTAAAATATTTGACTGCTATTCAGCTTAAGTCTCAGTTATATCAGTTAATTTTGCCTTGCTTCAAATAGGATATAAATATGATAAGTTAATTTTTTTTTTTTTTTTTTTTTTTTGTATAGATACTGGTAGATTGCAGTTTAATACAATGTAGTTTAATATTTAATCCGGTACAAGTATGCCAGGTTGTTACTAGAATTAACTGAACTAAGAAAGTGAAAATAATTCTATTTTTTAGCTTGGGTTTTGATAATTTCTGTGTTATTATAGTACTAAAAATATGTTTCTGCTATTTTCCTTTGGTTACATTATTTTGATCAATGTGTGTGTACCATTTTCCTTTTGTTTATAATTTATTTCTGTAGAATTAATTGGTGGAAGAAAGTAACAATAAATCTGTTTTCTAGCTAGAGCTTTTATGATTGCAGTGTAATTCTTAGGGGTGTACTATGGGCCGGGCAACTCGTGTGCCGACCCGGCCCGACACGTTTGAGCCGTGCCTGGGTTTCACACCCCGAGGCACAACACGGTCCCAGACCCGGCACTTGGCACAGCACGTCACGACCAGTTGTACACCCCTAGTTTTTCTAGCACTAAAAACTTTCTTTGTGCAAATTAGATTGACAAACTTGATGTGTTGTCTCTATATAAGGTTACCTAAGAATAGAGTGATGCTGAGAAATTCCATACATATGCCAATTACTCTGGATTTTTAAGTGTTTATTACTTGTCCAATACCAGATACATCTTGTTTGTAAAGTATGCTTGTTTCTTGATGTTGGTATCCTGCTGTAGCTTCTCCTCTAATTAAACCTTATATATTTTAGTGTTAATACTTTACTTGAAATCATGTCTTTTTTCTAACAGTTACTAGGTGAAAATTTTCCAAACGTATTTCCCTTCTTAGCAAAGTGGCAGTGTTGGAATCAGCTAACCACTATAAAGATTGAAATTAGTTCTTTCTCAGTTGAGGAAAATTCCATTTTTCATAGATTGAAATTGTTGGAACTGGCATGTTGATATATTCCTCG
The DNA here is from genome assembly GCA_031762675.1 of Pachysandra terminalis. Classification (NCBI taxonomy): domain Eukaryota; kingdom Viridiplantae; phylum Streptophyta; class Magnoliopsida; order Buxales; family Buxaceae; genus Pachysandra; species Pachysandra terminalis. Next base: position 16,561 of record JAUPMG010254749.1, on the reverse strand, counting down.
ATTATGACATAAAGATGAACCAATGTGGCATTTTTGTAGTCTCTTCATATATTTCATTTTTTTTTTATTTTGGTGTGCAGACGAATTTGATTAAAGAAAGCATCAGAATGGGATACAATGATTATGGGGATTTTTTTTATGCCCATGGTGCACTTGGGGATGCTTTTAAGAATTATGTTCGCACTCGTGATTATTGCACTACATCTAAGCATGTAATTTAGATGTGTTTGAATGTGATTTTGGTCAGCATTGAGATGGGTCAGTTCACACATGTTACAAGCTATGTTAATAAAGCCGAACAAACACCTGAGGCCCTGGACCCTGTTACGGTTGCAAAACTACGTTGTGCTGCAGGATTGGCTCACTTGGAGGGTAAAAAGTACAAACTAGCTGCTCGCAAGGTTTGTTTGCCAATCTATTATATTCTTTCTCTGTTTGATTTCTGTGAAGAGAGGATAAAAAAGAACATGTTTTATGTAATAGTACGCTGATTTCAGTTTGTTTTCTGTAAAGAGGGAGAAAAAAAAAACATTATTTGTAAAGTTTGCAACGTACACCCTAGTTGATATGATTAGTTAATATGCTTCTTTGGAGGTTATATGTATTAGAAGGTGGTACTTGCAGTCCTACATGTAGATAATCAAGGAAAAATTAAAACTATTATTTCATAATTTAAAAAAAAAGTATTAACTAAAAATAAACGATCATTTTAGGAATTACGAATTTGTTTTAGAAATAGTCAAACTCTACAATTTATTTTAAATAATGTATTGCAAACAAATCTCCTTCTATTAGGGATTATTGGATCCATTGGAAAGCTCTTATCTAGTGCTGTTAAGAGTTATATAGTGTAGGTATTATTATTATAATTATTTGTAGCAGAAGCAGTTACTAATTGAATTACAAAGCAACTATAGGAAGATAACATTGTTGAAATAACAAGAACGTGGAATAATTGGGAATTTATCCTTTAATTGCACAGATCACTTTGTTCACTGGTCTTCTGTTAGTTCCTTCTTTGAGATAGATTTTTTTTTTCTTTTTTATGCAAATTGGATTTTGGCTATGTAAATTTTGTCCAGTTTTACATTCTAAGCGAGGTTCATTTTGTTATGGCTTGCCTCTTTATATATATATATATATATATTTTTTTTTTTTGTGCATGGTATTCTTTTTAGAATTGTGCTTCTTTATACCTGTTTTATGTTGGCTTTTCACAATATGTAAGATCATTATCTCAAGCAACTGAACCCATTGTACTGTGCGATGTGTTGGTTCTTCTATCTTATGCACACAACAACCAAGAACAAAATACAAAGAGAAGACACATTTTCTTTCTTTCTTTCTTTTTTTTTGGGGTGAAAGATGATCTAGCATCTGAATCAGAAAGCAGCAGTGGGGAGGATATCATCAAGTTGCAAAAATAAAAGGAACCCAAAATTGAGTAGGAAATCATCCTATAACTGCAAAAAGCACTCCATTCACAGTTCGCACTTAAACGTGTAGTCGATAATTACTTTAAGGGAAAAATGTGCTAAAATGACAGGATTTCCTCTAAATAAGTCTGCTCCCCCACCCCCACCTAGTAGTATAAATTTATTTTTAAGAGGAAAACTTTCTTTCTTGGCACGCTTGTTGACGTGTCCTTTCGTGTTATATATAGTCTAGATAAGAAAATAACTCACAACAAATATTATTATACATTAGTAAATATTTATTATTCTATAAATAAAAAAGAATAGACCAAACTAATGTCGAGCAACTAGCCTAGGTGACCCATTGTCCAGACCTTAGCTTAGTCTCCCAAGCGCATAGGCAAGCACCCTTTGACAACTATATTACTTCATTTTAGGTACAATCAGCCCAATTGCAATCTGAAGATGAATTTGGGTGGGAGAAAATTTTCTTCTGTTTCTGCTATAAGGTCAACTTCTGTTGATATATGGCGGTACAGATGCAGAGCAGAGTTTTAGTTTGATGAGGGGATCAGGGATATAGTATGCTCGGGTTATATGGGACTGTTAACTACCACTTAAAGCTTAAGCTGTTAGAGAACGGCACAACAATGTATATAAAATGGATCAACACCCTCCCGCATGTGCGGGCTCCGCACGGGAACAACACATCCATGAGAGAACATAGGGCACCGAGGCAAACACACAAACACATACCCCTGGGATTCGAACACTCGACCTTCCGCTCTGATACCATGTTAACTACCACTTACTCTAAAAGCTTAAGCTGTTTGAGAACGGCACAACAGTGTATATCAAATGGTTCAACAACCAATAAGTGCTAAGAAAGATATAGTGAAACATCAAGTTTCTAACTCCAACTACTTGGGCATTGTTTGGTTGGACTTATTATATTGATGACTTCTGAATTTCTTTAGTTTTATGACTTGATTTTGTGATCGCTCACTTTTTCCAACCACTAATATCTTTCTTGCTTACAACCAAGGTTCTAAATTTCGATTTCGCTAGAACTGTCTGGCGAAATTTCGCCGACATGTCGCCGGCATGGTGTAATATTTTGCCAGGTTGGAAAAAAATGGGGAAACATATATTTTTCAAGGGAATTTTGATTCCAATTTTTTTTATGGTTTAAATGAGGTTAAAATACACCTAAAAAACCTAAAATATGTAAAAACACATGCATACATATATATTTACACATAGTTAGGCAAGTATAATGCACTCAGTCGAGTGCCTTGTAATTGTATTTGTAAGGGAAAAATAAAGTTCACATGTATAAATGACTCATCATTTATATATACAAAAAGAAGTCAAAATGTGGCCCAATTTAATTAAGTTCAAGACTTCAAGTGAAGTGATTATCATTCATCATAGAGTCATAGATTAATGATCAATCGAACAACAAAGCGCTAAACAAACCATGAATGTATATATAAATATAAATATACATTATAGTATAAAAATTAAAATCAAAGTAACAACACCCATTGATAGATTGGGTGTTGTTACATATCATATAATGATTTGAAGTTATTTGATTAGCTTTTTATATGTGAAACATGAAAAAAATAGATTTACCTAAGTCGGCTCAAGAATGGACCTCCAATGCTACCTGAAGCTTAAATCTTGAAGAAGATTCTTTAAACGTGTTTAAAATCACAAAAGAATGGAAGAATTAGAAGAAATCAGGGGTTTGCAACCCTTTTATTTTCAAATTTTTGGGAAAGGGGAATTCATTTACATTCCATGAGCGCAAGAAAAAAAAATCACCATCTCTCCAAAATTACACCATCTCAGCGAAATTTTGCTGACATTTTACCGAGATAGTGTAAAGGGGGAAATTCAGCGAATTACACCCTCATTTTGTACCACCAAGTCCAAAATTGGTGAAATTTCGCCGGCATGCCGGTGAAATTTTAAACCTTGCTTACAACTGCAAAAGTATGTAGGATGATACATGCATGCTTTGAGGAAAAAGGATGTTGTCTAAAATAGTTGCACACATATTTAGCGGCCATATTAAATCTAATTCAATTTTCTGCTAAGTTGATGGGTTTTTGACTTCTGATTGCATTGTTCTTTTGACCATTACATTGGATTCATTTGGTGCATATGCAGTTTTTGGAAACAGGTCCTGAATTGGGTAACACCTATACCGAAGTGATTGCACCCCAAGATGTTGCAACATATGGCGGTCTTTGTGCACTTGCTAGTTTTGACCGGACAGAGTTAAAGGCATCTATCTAGTGTTTTTCCTTCTGAAAATGTTAATCTTCTAGTCTTCAACATTTAGGAGAGAGATCACACCCTAAGTTTTTTATTTATTTATTTTTTAAATGTTTTGGCAGAAGAGAGTTATAGACAACGTCAACTTCCGGAATTTCTTAGAGCTAGTACCTGAAGTAAGGGAGCTTATTCATGACTTCTATTCAAGGTAGTCTGACATGGTCTCTTTGTGATTCTTTTGATTCTCTTTAACCTCTGACCTGATCTCATGACTTGTTCCATCTGGGTAGAATGCATTTTGTAAAATCCACACAATAATTAGAATCAAATATTCTTAGGGAACATCAAGTTGACCATGCTAGAGGTACCATAGTTACTAGGAAGTTAAAAATTAGTGCATTTTTTAAAAATGTTTCTGCCAGCTTTTGAATTGCAACTTGCAACCAGAACTCCTGCATCTTGATACTTGTACTTCTGCCTTGTTTTATTTCTTTTTTGTAGTTTATACGAACTAAGAAGTTCTGAAGTGGGCTTATATGCCACAGTTATTTACATTGCCCTTACTGGTGATCATGGACTCCAATTTGTTATGGCTTTATGATTGTGCTACGTATGATGATTAGGACGGTTCCTTCTCCTCCTTGTTTAATTGACCAGAAGCAGTCCATACTGGAAGTTTAAGTATTCTCCTAGATTTGTTTGAAGCAAGTTTCGTTAGATGTTGCCTAAGAATCAATGCCTCTCGAGGGATTAGTTTGAGGAAATTTATAAAAAGTTTGACACATTTGATAATAAGACACCCATGTTGGATTGGTCTTTGACAGTGTCCAATATGCATTTATTACATCCTTGCAAAGGTGTACCATCTTTTTGCATATCAATGTGTGTGTGTGCGTGGTGCACGTGTGAATTAGTGACATGTTGTCAAACCAGTTACTTTGTGCTTTCATTTGTATGCTCCTATACACAGGCAATAAGTTTATCAATGTACTCTCTGAAGTACATTTTCTTCTGTAATTTCATTTTTCTGATGCCTGTCCCCTTTTCTCAATATTCACAGCCGTAATGCTTCCTGTCTCGAGTACCTTGAAAATCTCAAAGAAAATCTGTTGCTTGATATCCATTTGTATGAGCATGTTGAGATGCTATATGAACAAATCCGTCACAAAGCTCTCATCCAGTATACACATCCGTTCATCTCCGTTGATTTACGAATGATGGCTAGTGCATTCAAAACGAGTGTTACTGGACTGGAGAAAGAACTTGAAGCTTTGATTACCAACAACCAGATTCAGGTAAGGCTTGGGTTAATCTCTATACTTATATTTGTTTCTTCGGTTGTGTTTGGCGAAGCTTCCTGGAACATGGACATCCTTCCTTGGGTTCTCGCCCAAAGGATTTCAGCTGCCCATTTTTGTTTTGATTTCCTTTAAAGGGCTAACCAACCGATGGTTTTCAGCTGCCAATTTAAGGTTTTTCCTTTTGTTGTTGTGGTTGTTTTGTTTTGATTTCCTTTAAAGGGCCAACCAACCGATGGTTTTCAGCTGCCAATTTTAAGATTTGTTGTTGTTGTTAGGAATCTATTTCTCCAAATTACAATCTGCTTGCAAAGTTGTATTTGCAGGAGGCCACTTAATGTCATCATATGCTCTTGTTTTGCTTCAATTAGATTTTTGAATATCCAAATTATCCCTTTAATTTTGGGCGTGTTTGGTGTTGCTTCTTGGAAGGAGAAGCGATTCCTTTAAAATTGATTCTTATGAAGCGCTTCATAAGAACTGCTTCAGAGGAATAAAAGATGTTTGGTAAACACCTATTGAAAAAGTGCTTCCGAGTTAGATTTGTGAGAGGCTTGTGTAGAGTAGGAAATCTATATTCAGGAGGAGTTTTATTCATGAAGATAACATGGGTGAAATAGGTATTTTAAAATTTTTAAAGGGCCATATAAAGATATATTTCATTCGTGAAGATAGCATGGGTAAAATAGGTATTTGAAAAGTTTTAAAGGGGCATATAAAACCATAAGCCATTTCATTAAAACCTCAAAACTGATTCCCGCAAACGTGATTTTAGAAGCAGGAAATAGTAGCTTCAAAAAATCAACGTTTGGATGAAGCGATTCTTGTGGAATCGCTTTTCACTTGAGTTTACCAAATGCTTATTTATTTATTTGAAGCGCTTTTGGGCTCAGGAATCGATTCTAGGGCCCGAAGAAGCAATGCCAAACACGCCCTTCATTTCCTCTCAAAGTGCTTCTCCAAGAAATCACTTTCCCTTGTAGGACGCTTGTGCTAAACACAGCCATGATATGTTTCTCTGTAAGAAGAAGCATGTAATTAGTTCAGCGAATCCGAAAGGTTTAATACTTGCAATTTACGTTTCCTTTTTGATGCTTTCTTTATAATGCTCACAGGCTCGGATTGATTCGCACAACAAAATTCTATATGCACGACATGCGGATCAAAGGAATGCAACATTCCAGCGGGTTTTACAGACAGGCAACGAGTTTGATCGTGATGTTAGGGCAATGCTGCTGAGAGCAAATCTTATCAAGCTCGAACACAACCTTCGGACAGCCAGGAAGCATTGAAAATCTTTATGGAAATCAGGAGAAGCAGATGGAACCTAGGGCATAATTTCTGCTTTGGTTTCTCACCTATACACAGGTCATGTTCTACTGATATTTGTGCTTGGAGCTTTCACTCTGTGATGGTGTACTTCAGGAATGCAATGCCAGGTTCCATAATGTGTTTTTAATTCTTTTACCAGCATCTAATAGTTTCAGATTTTGTATATAATAATTCTTAGGTTCTTCATATCAATTGCTGTATCAGGAGTTTCAGCTCTTTGGTTTATTTTCTCTTGCTACCATATCATTGAGAAAGGATTTTTGATTTGTTCTCAAATATCTCCAGTACGAATTTGTGTGCCAAAGTTTGTTCATGTTCACCAACAATGGAAGAAAGACACGCACTCTTACAGTCCGTTTGGATCGAAAGAAAAGCAGAGAAAAGAAAAGAAAATTGGGATTATTTTCTTTTTACCCTGTTTGGGAATTGAGAGAAAATAAAAAAAAAAAGGGTGAAAAATTCTCTTTATGGGATTAAAATTTTCTTCTCAAAAAATGAGAAACAAGAAGAATTTGAGGGAGAAAAGAAAGCTAAAAGGTCTCCTGATAAAAACCGTTCTTCATTAACTCTACTATTTTCAGCTTTGTTCTCATCTAACTTTCTCTCCCATGGAAACCATTATCGATGAACAAGAATCTACTACCGATGCAGGAAGGCGACGAGCAATAAACGACAATGATGTTCAAGTAAATCTCTTTTTATATTTGTTCTTTTTTTCTTCTCTCTTAATCTAATCTTGTTAAATTTACGTTTTTTTTTCTATTATATTATAGTCAAAAACCCTGATCTTCTCGTACCTATATCATTTTTCAATTAAATAAAAAAATCATATCTCGTTTTTTTGTGAGTTTTGTAAAAACCCATCTCCCCTCTCTCTATCTCTTTCTTAATTCTTTTTTTTTTTTGTTTTTTTTCATATGCAATACAAAATCCATCTCTCTTATGTGGTGAATGTAAGACTTGGGGTTAATGACTGTACTTTGTTTACTTACATTGAAACTAATAGCTATAGTTGACAATCTACATGAAATTTTTATTGTGTTAGTATTTGATTGCTAATAATGTCTTAGAGATAGCATCAATTATGTTGTAATCTCTTTGTATAGATATAATTAATCAACTCATAAACCAATGTAGGAAAAATGTTATTTGTATTGGGTGTCACACTTTTTCATTAAATAATAAGACACAATAGCTCATACATAAAAAAACTATTTTCTCTCACATTTCTCTCTCCTTTTCTTTACAACCAAACAGCATAAAATTTATATTTTTTCTTTTTCTTTTTTCCTTTCTATTTTCTTTTACTTTCTGTAATTTTCTTTCGATCCAAATAAAGTAAAGCTCATGCTTTTACCACATGGCAAAGTTCTCCTTCTATGTTAAAAGTGATTCGCGTGATTGCACATGGCCATCAAGACGCTTGTCATTGTTCCATTGAATGTACAGGTAACACTGTGCATGATCTCGTTCCATTTTTAACCATACTCGACCAGTAATCTAGGGGTGTACAACGGCCGGCCCACTCCTTCCTAGCCTAGCACGATTGAGCCGTGCCCAGGCATGCCATGCCGTAAGGATGTACAATCGGGCCGTCTGGGTCGGGTCGGCTCGGCACAAAAAAATTGTGCCACTTGTGCTGGGTACGGCACAGCCAGCCCAATTACTTATTGGGCTGTGCCATGCCGTGCCCGTTACCATCCTTAACTCCAGCAGATCTTCCACCGTTTTAGGACAAGACGAAATGCTCTCCATGCTGTGTCTGTGGTTCATTACCCAGGCATGGTACAGTCTAGTCTACCCGTTGCAAGCCAAAGCATGGCATGGTCCAGCCATGCTTCGTGCTACCGCACTTGGCCAATGCAGGGTCAGCTGGCCAGGCATGGCATGGCTCATTCGTGCTATGGTTCCGGTCTGCCCAATGCTAGCCAAAGCACTGCCAGGTAGTGTCCAGCCGGCATACTCTTACAATGCCACGTGGTCAGATCATTTCAGCAAAGCATGATTCTTACCGAGCCACGTTGTTGTACACCTGGCTAATCCCACGTCCTGAATCTCCGCGAAGCAGTAGGTTATCTGTTCCGAGAAGAATGACCGTATGATATGACATAAATCCCACATGATGCCTACGCAACATTTCCACCATTTGATAAAGTTTCCGCGTATCTGATCCCACTTCACCGAACGTGATTATATCGGAATCGACGGCTACAATGAGACAACATACCCAGATGCACACCAACTTATTAGAATACACAGAGTGAAGGAGAAGTAGCAGATATTCTCTCATGATGGGAGTCTGTACTTTGAGTCAGATAAAGAAATATCCACGAAAAGGATAGAGAAAAAGATCTTCTCTATTTTCGCGGGAAGCAGATCTTAGATACGATCCGAGAGAAGCTTTTCAATCCTTCTATTCTTCTGAAAATGATTATCTGTAAACTCTCATCTGGGTCCCACACAAAGCCAAATACTTCAGGGACCAGAAAGGAATACATGAAATGTTTCTGGCGGCAATACTGAGATTAATATAGAAACAATGGACTATCTCAGTAATTTCCATTACTTTTAATCTCACAGCCACAGGTATTTACTTCGTACCCTCTTCACATTTCCCTCCCAAATGGTTCCTTCCTTCACACGATGGGAAAGACGGCTAGGTGGTTTTGGCGATTGGTAGGAACGAAGAAGGCGAGTGAGTCTTACTCGCCGTCTCCGGAAGGCGTTAGTGAATCGAAGCCGGCGAAGAACAAGAAGTGGTGGAGTTTCTTCAGATCTTGTGGGGACAACAAGGATCGTAATACTCAGTTATCAATTAACGAGGATGGGAGAAGAGAGTTTAACGGGAAAGGATCGTCGAGTTTGTACGTCGACGGTGTTGATCCGGAGAAGCATGCCATAGCCGTGGCTGCGGCGACGGCCGCCGTAGCAGAAGCTGCTCTGGCGGCGGCAAAGGCAGCGCAGGCGGTTGTTAGGTTGACAAGTAGTCGGAGATGCTCGACGGCGTACGGTAGAGGGAATGGCGGGGGACGTGAAGAATCGGAGGCGGCGGTTAGGATACAAGCCGTGTTTCGAGGCTATCTGGTTAGCGACTTATTATTTATTTATTTATTTTTTCTATTCTAAATTGCTTTTTCTTTGTGAAAATTTAGTCATCTGGATTTTTTAGCCACGTGTACAATTTTTTTTGCTTTTGTTTGTAATGGATATTAAGGCGAGGAAGGCATTGCGAGCTCTGAAAGGATTGGTGAGGATCCAGGCGATAGTAAGAGGCTACATTGTGAGGAAGCAGAACTTAGATAGGCTGCGATCGATACAAGGATTGGTTCAGGCACGAGCCAGAGCAGGACAAGCCTGCGTTTTGAAATCCTCGCATGCTAGGAGCAAGTCATCCATCTCTGATCATCACCTTGTGAGCTGGCTTTCCTTTTTTTTAGCTTTATTCATGAATTTGTTTATTTGAATGTTCTCAGTTTCTGTGTTCATAGATATCTGTCAAATTTAGATGGGATTTTGTAGTTGCAAACACTATATGTTTACATTGAGTAGATTGCACAGAGCAATTTAGTGAAAATCATGTTGATATTGATTTGGAAATTCAAAATTCAAATGGATGTTTTCCAATGCAATGGAACAATAGTTTTCCAGTTTCTAACATATTAGTGATAAATGTTCCAACTTAAGAAGAAAAGTAGTAATATAATTTGTGGGATGACAATTGTTTATGAATATTTATTGCACATCATCATCAACAACTGAAGCTGCATGTATGTATGTATGTATGTATGTATGTCTCTGTGGTGTATATATGTGTGTGTCTTTTTTTTTGGGGTAGGGTGGGGGGTTCTACAGATTGGTCCGTACCAGGACCAGACCTCAACGGTCCGGTCCCAAACCGTGATACAAACTTTTGTATCGCGGGGTTATAGACCAGACCGGTACTGGTCTGGACTGGCCTGTACAACTGGTCTGGTGATCGTACAACCAATCTAGTATATTCTTAATTTGTGTATTGGATAGTCTAGACCGATTTCAATCTGGAATTCTGGATCGGTTTGGTACCGTTGGTCCCGACCGGTACCGTTGGTCCCATGGTTTCAAGGATCGGCCGATACCGGTCCGGACCGGTTCCAACCTGCGATACAAGCCTTTGTATCGCCGAGTTATGGACCGGCGACGGTCCCTCCAGTCCGGGGACCGGTCTGCCGGTCCCTTCAGTCCGGCGACCGATACCCTCGGCCGGCAGTCCGACGACCGGTTCCCCCCAATCCCACCGGTCCGGCAGGTCCAGCGCGATCTGAAATTTTTAAATTAAATTTTTTTTTTTTTGTTTTCTGTACCGGATCCGGACCAGCCGGTACCGGTCCATATAGGCGATCCGGACCGGAACCGGTCCGGCGACCAGTTCCGGTATTTAAAAGCTTGGTTGGTCCAGTTCATTTATTTTTTTAATTTCAAAATTTAATTGCCTGTCCATCTCTTTTGTATCGGATCCGGATTGGTCCCAATACATTAAACCTTGATGTATGTTTATGTACGTATATGTGTCATGGCTTACTGATAGGACGTTGCACAGAGAGACCAGTTGTAATAGGTATCTCACACTTGGAAGCTTATTGGGAAACCCTACCTTTCTGCGTGTACATTCTTTCAACCTGAGGTCAGATACCAAGGTATTTGCCACTTGGCATAAAGGGCAAACGCTCTTCTTAAGAAACATAAAGTAATTAGATAACTTTTGATACATTTGGCAAAACCTAATACACATATACTATTGGGACTTATATCAGTTAATATATTGTATGTATGGCTAATTCAGAAGGTCCCTTGTCAAATGGAGGGTATGAATTGGCCAAATCATTCATACATGTGGCAAAAATGGCCTCGGACAGTCTGGTTTGAGAACTTTTGTGACAATGCAGAAATTCTTTCTAATATGTCCTTGCAAACTCACCTGGTTTCATGGCAGAGAAATGGATCAAAATCAAACAGCATGGACATTTGTAATTTGGACATGAAGCATTTGGGTGCTAATCTGTTCGATAATTGGACTGATGAACGTTTGTGGGAGCATTACAGAAGGGCTTCAATCCGATCTAGTTGTGCCGATGATGAGAGGAGTGACCGGATCCTTGAAATGGACATGGGGAAAGCGCACTACAACTTCAAACGATCGAACACAATCTGTAAATCATCGTCCTACCATTACTCGGCGTCTGAACGTAACAGTTGCAGCTTCACCACATTGGACGGCTCTCCATCAAAGGAATGCTCTACAAGCTGCTCAGTCGATGAAGGCTCACAGTTCTCTGCATCATCAATGGCTGGAAGAAAGAGCGACTGTTCTCGAAGTTCTGTCAGCGACTGTTCTAATCATCCGAACTACATGTTGAACACGGAATCGTCTCGGGCCAAAGCTAAGTCTCTAAGTATTCCCAAGCAAAGGCCAGAGATTGAGAAATCTGTTTCAATGAAGAGGAACTCTTGCTCTGGTCATGGCTTGGATGTAACAAGGTCAAGTGGACAGAGGACTTCAGCTTTGCATGAGTACTTCACAAACAAAGCATATCCAGGTTCAGGCCGCTTATGTTTGCATGGATCTTTTGGGTAGCTGGTAGAGTTAAATTATTTTTCTTCCTTTTTTTTTTTGCTCTCTCTCTCTCTCTCTCTCTCTCTCTCTCTCTCCTTGTTATATGAGATGTTAGAGTATTTCAATGAAAAACGGTTTTTACTGTGTATATTAGGTGGCTTGAACCTTGGGCACTTTGTGTTTGTATTGAGAATGTTTCATCTGGAACAATAATGCTGGAAAGATTTGGCTGGAGCGTGCATGTATGCACGCTATATCTCCATATGATTGTCTTTTAATAATGATGTGAGAAACAGTTGGATATGTGGCGTGCATACGAACAAGCCCCAATCGATCTTCCAAAATTTTCGCTCCCGAGGAAATGCTCTCTAGTGAAAAGAGAATAGTCTCACATCGGAAATGAACAAAAAAAGAGATACAAGTGTTTGCCTTCACCTGAGCTAGTAAGCTTGTGGTGCACAGGGGGCCGTGGATCAACCCAAGACCCATCCCCATCCAATGGGATTTGGGACACCGGCTCTGGAAACCCTTAACGCGTGTGTCCTGTGCATCGTGTCTGCATCATAAAAACGTGCAAGCGGTCGGTTCAACTCGGTTCACACACAATGATTTCTGCAACTTCTCTTCTCTGTAAGTTTTCTTTTTATTTTCACTTGTTTAGTTGTTGGGCAAAAGCATTCTGTGTGTGTTCTGTGGTGAGCTCGTTCTCTCCTGGTCCGTAAATAACAGAAGAGACCGAGTGTTGTTGGGCTGTTGTATCTTGGGGATGCCGTGCTGTCATTTTCTGTTGTAATGGAGTTTCTTTGCAGAGGCTTGAAACGTCTTAAAGAATTACCGGATGAACAGTAGTTGAGAATGAATCTCAGCATCCAAAGAATAAAAAATTGTCTAAAACTGTATAAATATGTTCTGAGCAACAAATCCTTCCATTAATAAATAACCATCATCTTCTCTCTCTCTCTCTCTCTCTCTGCAGCCTTTTAGTTGCCTCCTTTGTCCACCTTCATGGTACCATCTTTTCTTACAACCCCAACTCATGGGATGCTGCAGAAGAAAGTAAAAACAAGTGTAAGAAGATTCTAATGGAGAGAGAGAGAGAGAGAGAGAGAGACAGTCTTTTACTAGTTGCAATCAGTAGTAGGATGAATGGTGAAGCCAAGAGAGATGCCACAGAAACCAGGCAATATTAGCTATAGCAGTGGCATTTAGATTATTAGTTATGAGATCCATCAAGCATCTGCATAGAGTTCGTCGATCACCCAAGTTGTTGAGGACCAACACGGCATCACAACAGGGAGATCCGGGCATTGGGTCCGGCGATCCATTAGTGATGAAAGTAGAGCAAACGGAAACTAGTGCCGTCATCGTGGAGCAGTCGACGGCATCTGCATCCCGTGTTACCCATGATAGCAACAACATTACTGCTCCCATCATCCTTTTGGCTTTCTGGCTATCCATTCTACTACTACTACTCTTTTCTGTCTAAAACTGCTAGACTTGCTCTTATGAACGTTTTAAATATATGAGAGATTCTATGGTTTTGCTGTTCTATGTTGATCAGCTATTGGGGTTTGGTAAGCCATGAAGAGTGTGTTCTCTTATTGTCATGACTCATGACCACTGGATGACAAGGTTTATAGTCTCGGGATCGGGGACCGGACCAGTCCGGATCTGGAATGAAAAATGGATCGCCCAATTTTTTTTCAACTAATTCATTTTGGATTGGTCGAACCAGTCAAAATCGATACCAATTTGGACTGTTCAATTTATAAATTAAAAAAAAAACCAAAAAGAATATTGGACCGATTGGACTGGTTGTATCGGCCAGTCCATACTGGTATTGGTTGTACCGGTCTTGTTCAAAGCCTCGCGATACAATAGTTGTATCATGGCTTGGGACCGGACCAGTCCTGGCCAATCCCAGTAGAGCCTTGCCGGTACAGACCGAATTGATTCGATCCTTGAAACCTTGCTGGATGAGTTTTACGAACATGAGTTTCGTGCAAGGCCAAGAGGATTGTAAAAAAAAAAAAATGGAAACCCATAGTCTTCCATCCAACCCATGCTGCTGAAGCAAGGTGGCTTGAATCTCCATGGAAAGGGAAGAGATCATCCGTGTTATGTTGGCATGATCAAGATGGTGGCCAACACACCATTATAGCCACCTAAAAGATGGGGCGGGATTGTTTGGAGTGTGGGCGGCTCAAGTTAGTAGATGCTGCATCGCGCATCCATGTTCGTCACTTGTTTACTAGCATGAGTGGATTTGCACCATTACATCCACTCTCTGAAAAATATGTCAGAGCTTGAATGTATTGGCACACATCCACAGAGACGTAGTATGCATGGATACCCGCTGCAGAATCTGTTGCGCGCATCTCACTCCGGATAATACTAGCCCCTAAAAGATATGATACCACTTGCTTTGGTGCTTTAAATTTTGGGGTAAATTGCAAAAATCTCTTTTGAGGGATGCGTTAATTACACCATCCTCTCTGCAGGTTTGAAGGGATGTGATCTCCCTTTCTGTTAAGTTACAGTCAAGTTGTATTTATGCATGCTTCAACTGAGATTTTAACTTTCACGCTCTAAACTAAATGCCTTCGTTAGCATTGCTTATTAAAGGGTATATTTTGACAGAGGAAAGCATTGTACTAATGCTTATATACTTTTTGGAACCTTTCCTGTATTTTCTCTTTGTATTTGGAGTGTTGTGTATAATAGCCTCACACAGGGGCGGAGTCAGATTTTTTTTTTGTGGGGCGGAGCTATTAGGAAAGATCAATATCACAGAATATGGATAGGTGCAATATCACAGAATATGAAGTATTAGAAAAGATTAATATCTCATAATATCTCCATATCTCCATATCTCGTAGAGTTGTAACTTTTTACCTTTGTCTACTTTCGTTTCCTCTGTAGTTATAATCCTAAATATGGATAACCACCCATATTGTAACTATATATACCCCATACACAATCAATACAAACACATCCGAAGTTTTCTCTTCAATTTAGTCGTATCATGGTATCAGAGCATGGATATCCCCATGGTTGTTCTTCCTTTGTGAACTGTTGCAAAGCTTGGCCAATCCACCAACACTCCTTTCTCCCTTCCTCTCTTCACAATTTCTTCTTTTCCTTTTTTTGGTCTATTTTTTTGATTCTCAATATGACGCATTCAAGCGGCAACTCCAGCATCAATCTTGGTGTGACTGATGATCCTAACAATCCACTTTATATACACCACAGCGACAATCCCAGTATCATGCTTGTGTCTCAACCATTAACCAGTGAAAACTACTCGACTTGGAGTAGAGCTATGGTTATGGCACTCAACGCCAAAAACAAGATCGGTTTTATTGATGGCTCCATCGACAAGCCAACAAACCCGAAGGATCCTGATCTTCATCAATGGATACGCTACAACAACATGACCAGTTCTTGGATTCTCAACTCTCTATCAAAAGAATTAGCATCTAGCGTCATTTATGCTGAAACAGCGTATGAGGTATGGAACGATCTTAAAGAACGTTTTTCCCAGGTTAATGCACCTCGTATATTTTGTAACGACTCACCCCACCCAACACAATATTGTCCGCTTTTGGCTCCCCCGAATCAGACTTCCCAGGGGGTCACCCATCATGGTGCTACTCCCGCCCAAGCACGCTTAACTGCGACATTCTGATTGGGTTCACGACCATCACGGCTTTAAAACACGTCATGTCATAGTAGGGTACGAATATACATATAAGTACATCACCTTCACCTGCTAGCATCCGTAGCTTGCCAACCCCTTGGGCCCGCCCATGAGACACCCGCCCACGTAGGTCACCACATATTTCAAATACAGAGAGATGTTATTTCTCTTCATCAGGAGCAGATGTCTGTGACCAGCTATTTCACTTGTCTGAAAGGTTATTGGGATGAGTTTTCTGCTCGTTGCCCTTTACCCCCTTGTTCTTGTGGAGCAATGAAAATTTTGATCGAATACCAACAACGTGAGAAAATCATTCAATTCTTAATGGGATTAAATGATTCCTATGCTGTTGTTCGTGGGCAATTCTTACTCATGGATCTGTTGCCCTCCATTAATAAGGTTCTCTCCCTCGTTATGCAAGAAAAAAAGCAACGAGATGTCTTGGCTACCACTTCACAAGCATCTGAACCTGCAGCCTTGGCTACCAAGTTCAATTTCAATCAAAACTCGGGATGTGACACTCAAAACAATCGCAATCACTCCAAGAACCATGGTAGAGGCGGGAGAAGTGAGAGACCAACATGTGATCATTGCAGCTGGGTTGGGTATACAATTAATAAGTGTTATGTCCTTCATGGCTATCCTCCTAGTCATCGTCTCCACAAGGAAAACAAACATCCTGCAAGTAACTAGGTAGCAGCTCCAACCAAACCAAGAGCTAACTCAGATCCATCTCCTGCTACCCTCCCTTTCACTGCTGAACAATGTCATCAACTCTTGGCCTTACTTAATAAGCCACAAGCTGTGGCAAATCAAGCAGGTAGCTGTCATTCGAGTACTAATCTATCAGGTAGATCTCTAAACTTAACTTCCCATCAAACATCATGGATCATTGATAGTGGAGCAACTGACCATATGGTTAGTTCTGCATCCCTCCTTA
>JAUPMG010254731.1:5251-21403 GCA_031762675.1 Pachysandra terminalis | reverse complement strand
AACCACCAAGACACCTCTCTTCCCCACGAACCCCTTGCGGTTTCTCCAACACTTGCAAAATATCCATAGCTTCCAGCGATTCCACCTTGCCACGATCGTGGATGAAGTCTGCACACCTCGAACTAATATGGCCATCAGTATCTCCCGATTTGACCTCCGAGGGAGGAATACGGACAATCGAAGGAAGGGAAGCCATATCTGGAGTGTCTCTCAGACGAGAACCATGATAGGTAACCTCACCGCCTTCGTCCAATCTCATAGCCGACGTCCCACCTTGAAGAATGAGGAGTCTTCGCACTTCAATTTCCACCAACGAGCACACCTTCCGCTCGAGAGCATCGCACCCAATGTCGCCTCCTCTGCTGCGAGAACTAGTATCGCCGGACTCTCTGGAAGAAGAATCCCTCACAGATGCGATGGGCCTTTCGGAAATCAAATCACCGCAGGCCCAAGCGCTGGGCCGCGCAAAACAGGGTTCACATGGGCCCATAGAAGCATCCGCATAATTCGATCCAACCAAGCCCGCCTCTCGGTTAGCTCCATCATCGTGGGCTTCAAAAAAAGGCCGATTTAGATCCAGCGGCAAAGGTTTGAATTTGCAACTCTTATCAACACTGCTAATGACCTGACCGCTGGGCCCACTTGCAACAGCGGTCACATCACCTGCTAACAAACCCAAATCACCCTCCAAAGCACTTCCTCCACGTGTTCCCATCTGTACCAAGTGTGACACATCACAGTCATCTTCAACCTCACGACCTCTCGTACCAACGAGCATCCCTGAACTCGCCGGACATCTCGCCGAAAAAGAAATAAAAATCTCATAACTCTGAGAACCGTCCCATAGCACCACTGATCTCGGAATTCTACGGAAAAGAGTCTCTCTAACCCTCATCTCAACCTTTCCGAGGCCATCCGCCATGAAGTCAATATCGCCTAAATCGATGAGGCCGCTGCAACAATCGCCAAGCAACTTAAGAATCGACAGCGCCAAAAGGTACATAGGAACACCCTCCGCCACAAACCAAACACCGCCTCTGTCCACTGGACCGATCTTGGCCCCTTCCCCAAGAAACCACCTGCTAAGATTGACATTCCGGACGTCGTCCACGGCAACACATTTAAGCGAGACGATGGCCCGTGCTTCCAACTCTGAGCTAGCGAGTAAGACCGCTCGAAATTGATTAAACGGGAAAAAAGAACCAATAGCCAAACCAGGCCTCCGGAGAGAGATTGCACGAGGAACCTTGTGCCAATCGAGAATGGGACCATCGGGATCCCAAGAGATAGCAAATGCCCAGCTGGTAGAAGTCGGACACACAGATATCAACGAAGACCATCCGAGATTAAGAATATGTCCAGTAGTCTCATTAACCTCCACGACCTCTCTAATTCCGGCGCCAGGCTCAAACGCCAAGGGATTGGAGACGGGACGTTCGACAACACAGGACTGAGCGATGTCAAGCACTGCATTGAGGGATTCCTTGATATAGTCCCAACCGGAGTCTCGAGAATTCTTGGGAAGGAAGAGCATGCGATGTTTAGACTCCTGGACGATAGAAGTTATTTTTAAGGCTGAGCTTCTTCTGTTATGCACTTTTTCCAGCATCAAAACTCGCCCATAAGCCCTATGGGACCCCAAAAATTCACCAGAGTCACCATTAATTTCCAATCGGTTGATTTTTCTGACAAACCATTCTACTTCTGCATCTTGTAACAGCAGCCAACTCGACAGAACCCCACACCTCTCCGTAATCCTCACCCATATTTTATTATTGCTACGATAGCTTTCAAGGCTAATACGTTTTCCGGCGACGACGCAAGACTGGCTTCGAGCGCCCTTCGTGTCGCTCCAACTGACTGACTTCTTATGCGTGCTTGGAACGAATCCCTCGTTTACTTCATCCACACCAGATGCCGTCTCCTTCGACTCCCTCGCACGAAGCCTCCCTTCGTTCGTAGTAACCACTTTCTTCTTACTTAGAACAGCATCTCTGAAGCTTGCAGCCGGGCTATCCCCTTTCTGTTGGAAGTCCGACCCACTTCCCGCCGATCTCGCACCGGAGATACCAACCTTGTTGAGGGCAGAAATGATCTCGACGACTGAGTAACCGGCAGAGAGCAAGTCTGCGACCACCTGACCAGCGTCCTCTTTCTCCATTTCTGGATTATAGTATCCCAGCCAAACAGCACCTTAGGAACGGAATCCTATTATTGAACGGATGGAGAAGCGGCTGGACGGGTGGAAGGGGGCTTGATCACATATGTTACTTAGATCCCTAAATGATTGTTCATCACAATCCGTAGTTGTTTATTATTATATTTTGAGTTATTTGTTTGTCCTTATGTATGTTTTAGTGATCCCTAAAATTTCATTAAAACACAAGTTTTTTCCTAATTTTTTCCCCATTTCTCTCCATCTAGCGAAATATTCTGCCAAAACGAAAATATCTCTCGAAATTTCTCCTGGTCCCCATGGCGAAATTTCCAGCGAAAGCGACATTTAAAACACTAGGGATTTGTAAGGTTTGTTTGAGAGCTAGGAACTCTTATTCTTCTCATAATATTCTTACATAGTGAAGCTCACATAATTATATTCATTTATATCATGTGAAAAAACACTTTTAAATTTTTTTTTTTTTAAATTTCTAGTATTATAATCTTTACTTTTCATTTTGCTTACCTTTTCCTATTTCACTTCACAGTTCACACTTCCAACCCTACAATTAAGTTTCTACACAATAAATAGGTATTGAACTGAGGTCAGGGTTTTGTGATGGTTGTAGAGGTTTTAGTTGTGAGGATTGAAGTAAAGAAGTCAACAAAAGGATCTTCAGCTAATGTAGTGATAAATCCCATGACCTTATAATCTAGGAGGGCTTACACAAGGCGTTGAGGGGGAAGATGATGAAGCCTACCAATATGTGAATGGATAGTGGTAAATGGAAAGATTACAACTTAAGGGTTCTAAGTATGGACTGCTTGTGTCTTGTAAAATATGCAATATGCAAATGTCATTAATGAGACTTAAGTCGAGAACCTTGTGCAACGTTTAAAATCCTCAACATGAAAAGGTCCCTTAAAATATGGTTGAAACAAAATTAGCAAATGTAAGAACTGCAAATGAAGGTGAACATATCTCAGATCACTTGACTGAATTTCGTAAAGTTGATTACTAATTTTCTGGTACTAACATCAGGATTGACGATGACGATGACAACTTCCATTCTTTCATCATACATGCGTCTAATTACTACATCCCTCTTGGACAAGGATGATGCCAGCATAAAAGATTTTAAAGGATCCCTCTTGAACGGAAAAAAATATAATAAAATAACATTTATTGGTGACAGGGGTAAGGAGAAGGCCAAGTGATTCTAAGAATACAGAATAAGAATTTTGGACTTAAAGATGGTTTAAGCTGGGTCCATGAAGAAAGATTGTTTTAAACTCAACAAGAATGAGGAAAGAAATATTAAAAAAATAGTAAAATCGCAAACAATAATTTAGATAGTGAGGAATGATCTTTTCATGAATATATGGCTAATGGTTAATCATTGGATTCTTGATTCAAATTGTTCTCTCATGTGTCTCTCGATAATGCTTGGTTTACACATAATTAGGGCAATGTCCTCTTAGAGCCTTTTATTCCTTTGGGGTACCTTAGACTCCAAAGGTAGTGGATACATAACTGAAGGTGAACGCGTCAGAAAGTTTGTGAAAGGAATAGAGCTACAGTAGGAGAAGTCATATAGAAGGTGGTATTGATCCTGATTCATTCTAAACATGATTCAGGCATATGCATAGTAGTCATGTGAATGAGTATGGGCATATATGACAATTAAGAAATTGGGATTTTGTGAGAATTGCATATTGAATGGCAAAATAGAGGGATGCTCAGATTTTGTCAACATATACAAGTAGAGTGAGAAAGGAATAGAAGGTAATTGAAACTTGGGCAAAAGATGTCTCTACTTTTTTGAAGAAGACAATTTAAGAGTTTTCGTGCAAAAGCTCAAGCTTTACTTAGACTTTAGTAATAATAAACAATGTCAATTTGGACAACTAAGAGGGAGTATTAGAGGAGAGAGTCGACTAAAATCTTTGGGCGATGATTAAATTCAATGCACTGTGGAGATTTTCATAAGATTTCAAATTCAAAACAAGTATAACATCAAATAATTTTGTACAACAAATTTTATATCATGTTTGGATTTGTTTTTGGAGTTTCCATCCGAATTTAAAATTCATTTTGGGTTTAGAGTTTTTTCATTTATAAATGATTGCTACTTTAATCAATATAGGAAGAGTTCGATACTTCGTAGGAGGGTCCAAGGCACAAAATATTGAAAAAACTCGGTGGAGGAATCTGAGAATTCACATACCCTGTTGAAAGTTTGTGCGTGTGCTTGTATATGGATGCATTCTTACATAATTCGCTCAGAGTAGGCTCCATGTGAATTATATGGGTGCATTCTTGCGTAATTCTCTCAGAGTGGACTCCTTGTGAATCATCGTGTGGTTCTTATAGAGAGTGGTCTAATGGATTTTTCGATCTGACTAGCTTAAGATTGGGGAATTATCTTCCCATGGATATAGCCACTAACCAAGTAAAATCTTTTACAACCTTCCAACTTCTCCACAACAACTCAATACAACTTGGTAAGGTAACTCCTTTGAATGTACCAACAAAAGAATTCTAAAGGTATGGCATCCTTTCCTTAACCTTCTTTTTGTTGCATACTAGCCTTCTAAGATGACATCTCCCTTGACCATACAATCTCCACCATCTAGCCTAGAAGGAATGGCTTTGCATCCTTATAGATACTCTTCTCACAAACAATGTCCAATACAAAAGGACTAAGAATAGAGGATTTGAAAGGGCCATTCAATAAGAAGTGTTTTAAATTTTGGCGATATTTGGTGAAATTTCTCCTAACTTTCTTTGTCCCCTCTTGGAGATAATATCTCCAAGGGGACTTTCCAATTTATCGATATATTGCCGATAGCGGCGATATATTGAATTTTTTTTCATTAAAACTAGTTGACACAATCAACATGGGAGAAATTTCAATCGAAATGTCCCCCATTTTCACCGAAACCTCCTTTTCTTAACAAGGTGTCCAAAAATCAAGTTTATATATTTTATTTATTATTTATTTTATTTGTTTGCATTTTCTTCAAGATTTGAGTTACAAAATCAAATCTAAAAACTCCATTACTAAGATTTGACAAGAATCACCTGGTATATTGAAGATTGAAGCATCAATTTTGGGGATTTGTGAGGTATAACTCACACCCTCATACATTTTGCTTTAAGTTGTATTTTTTGCGTAACTCTAATTCCATTATTTTGAAAATGCATGGTGATGCATATATTCAAGCCAAGTGAACACTCTATGTGGATGTGATACTCATTCTTGTCATACATTTGATCATGTATTTGGATCTTGCATTTTAGTTGTTTCAATGTTCTTTTTGACATTTAGATGTATTTTGACTCTTGTGCAGTTGGTAGTTCACATTTTATATAGCAATCCATATTTATAGACTAACAGCATATATGTTACTTTTTTTTTATGAGTAATGAAAGATTTTATAAAAAGAGGGGGAAAAGAAAGTACAAAGTTTCCCCAAGTTGGGGAAACAGGAACAGAAAAAAACAGAAAATGCAACATAAGGACCACAAGGATGCATTCTCCAACACACAACTTCACATATCTGCTACATATGAATCACTACCTCCCAACATAAAGAAAGATCTGACCTAGACACATCTTTGAATTCTGGAAGGATGCTTGCCCATGATGACACCAAACTCTCAATGTATTCAATCAAAGCCCCCAAACTTACTTTCTTATCTTCAAAAATTCTGCTATTTCTTTCTCTCCAAATGACCCATAGACTTGCAAAGAACACCATCTCGTAAAGGATCGGACCCCTCTTTCCAAGGGAAGGAAACTGCCATACAGCAAAAAGTGAAAGAAGAGAGCATGGACCCACCCATACAATGCCTGCTAGTCTGATGAAATAATCCCAAATCCGTGATGCCCAACTACACCTCACAAACAGGTGGTCCACTGATTCCACGGATCTTAAGCACATCGGACTTACCTGGGGGGACAACATCATAAACGACCTCCTCCTTTGCAACATATCCGCAATGTTGATTCGATATAGAAGAGTCAACCAAGTAAAAGATTTCATTTTGAGAGGAACTTTGGCTTTCCAAAGAACAGAGGTAGAAAAAAATAGGACTGATAGAAACCAGATTCGAAACAAAAACAGAGCAAAGAGACTTTGTGGAAAAACTTCCCCTAGTATCTGAACACCATACTCTTAAGTCATGATTGTTAACATTGATGACCACATTTTTGAGAGGATCAACCAAGGAAGCCAATTCATCGATACCAATCAGCCTAGGATCCCGAATGAAAGGAAGATTCCAAGTGAGACTCGAAACTGACGAACTAAGCACCTCCGAAACAAGAGAATCTTTAGACCTGGACAGACGATAAATCCTTGGGAATTTAGAAGCCAAAATAGATTCCCCCCACCAATGATCCAACCAAAAACGAATGGATGAACCTAACCCAACAGAGAATCTCACACAATTTTGAAAAATATGAAATAAACCAGATATGGCTTTCCAAGGACTAGCAGAACGAATGATAGCCTTGTGATTGAAATCCCACCCGTTTTCATGAATACCATACTTGCTTGCAATGACGGATCTCCACAAAGCATCTTTCTCTACACTGAATCTCCAGAGCCATTTTCCAAGAAGATCTTTGTTTTTGTTTTGAATGTTGCCCAAAAAAAGACCATCATTCTCCTTTGATTTACACACATCAGCCCATGTAACTAAATGATCTCTCTTCTTCCCCACCCCACCCACACCCCCTCCACCTTCCCACAAAAATCTCTCTGAATTTTTTCAATCTTCTCACTCACTTTTATGGGCATTTTAAAAATAGACATGTAATAAGTTGGTAGATTACTGAGAGAAGCCTTGATAAGGGTAATCCTACCGCCCAAAGAGAGATAATTTCTTTTCCAAATACTCAGTTTTTTATCCATCTTTTCTATGACTGGATCCCACAACTGATCCCCGCGATGCCTTCCATTTACATTCATGCCCAAATATTTCATGGGCCACTCCCCCACACCACACCCCAAAACCTGAGCACACTCAATTTGAAGACTCTCTTCCACATTGATTCCATACAAACTACTTTTTTCCAAATTGACACTAAGCCCAGAAATCATCTCAAAACATCTAAGGATGCAGTTTGTCCAAAAATTGGTGTTCCTTAACACGTCTAGGAAAAGAATAGTATCATCTGCGAATTGCAAATGGGACAAAGGCACCTTATCATTTCCGACCTCAAAACCTTGTATCATACCCAACTCCTCTGCTCTTTTGAGAAAAGTGCTCAAAACATCGCTAACAAGTGTGAATAGAAAGGGAGAGAGAGGGTCCCTTGACGTAAACCCCTAGATGATGGCACTAACCCTAAATCCCCCCATTCAGACAAAATGAAAAATTAACATTTGCCAAGCAACCTTTAATCCAACTATAGCATATATGTTAACTTAGATCCCTAAATGTTTGTTCATCACAATGCATAGTTGTTTATTGTTATATTTTGAGTGATTTGTTTGTGTTTATGTATGTTTTAGTGATCCTTGAAGCTTCATTAAAAAAATCCAAGTTTTTCCTAATTTTTCCCCCACTTCTCTTCATCTGGGGAGAAATTCCGCCAAAACGAAAATATCTCTCAATATTGGTGGCCAAATTTATGACGAAAGCGACATTTAAAACAAGTGACAGTACCTAAGAATGACAGTCCGAAGGGTTTGTTCTCAAACACAAGGAAAGACATCATGAATCCCAAGCAATGAGTTCTCATGTTAGAAGGTTACAAAACACCACACAAGAGAGTCCCTCTATAAGGCTCACCAACCCTATAGGAATAAGGCCCAATCGATTGACCTAGATGGATCCGGTTCATTGTTAGGGCTTGTATGAGCATTTCATAGTCCCACTTTTGGACTGAATGAAGAGATAAAGGACTTCAAACCTATTAGTTTGTTGTTCCGCACTTACATATGAAAATTGTAGAGCAATCAGAGCTCATTGTGCCATCCTCGCAATGGCATACTCCAATTCCATGCCGTCCATGATAGGATATGTGGACATATCAAAGTTCACTGCGACAACCTCACGATTACATAAATTCACGTATCACCTAGTAGAGGCACATGAACCAATCAAAGCTGATCGTGGTATCCTCAAAATGAGTTTCTCTCAATTCACCTATCACCCGTGAAGGGACAAATGAATCAGTTAGAGTTGTCACAATATCCTCACAAATCACAATGACATAGTCAAGTCAACGTGTCGTCCTCGATGCATCACATGGAGCAGTTAGAGCTCGTCGCGATGATGACTTCACAATAATATAGTAAAGTCCTCATTTCATCCATGAAGGGACAAAGACCATACAATGTTCATCATGACATCCTTGCAATGGTCAAATCAACGTGTTACCCACCAAGGAATAAGTGATGGAATCGTCTAAATAAATATCTCCCTATAAAGAAAAAGGGGTCCCTCGAGGAAGCAAAAAGTTCTGTCAAAAGAGGATCAACATTGCCACATGGCCCTATTTATTAAAAGCAAGGTCCCTGATGATATATCTCATAAATGCGGATAATCCTTATTAGAAAGAAGTTGATACAATAACTAAAGTGATCAGATTTGCAAAGAGCCTTTCCAAGCCTCTATAAAACAAACATATCCCAAATAGGGGGTTGTTGAAGAAACAAAGAAAAGAGTCAAACTCTATTAAGTCGGTCACCATGGAAAATATCAGTAGAAAATGCAAGGTAAGTCATGTTATATGTACTTTTCATGTTGGATTTCATTGTGATGAGCCCTGTCAGACGGGGAACAATCCCAAATTCATGATGTATGAAAGATTTTCTTTATGGCTCTTCTTCCAAGTCCCACCTTTTCTTTTCTTCTTCTTAACCTAAGGTAGCCTACGGACATAACTAATTGTCTGATTCCAATTGGAAGTGTGAGTCTACCAAATCAACAATGAACATTGTCTATTGAAATATCAACAATGGATATTTGATCAGCATAAATCCTAACATGTCCAAATTCAACAGCATGAAATTTGTATTGACACCAAGCACAACAGGAAATATGGATGGGAGTAGTTGAAGTTTTAGGATTATTTTTGGCACGAGGAACACCACATTCCTTTGTTGTTCCCCCTTTCTTCAAGTTTCCTTAGTCAAGCAACATTTTCCAGCTAATTTCTTTTTTCTCTCTTTTTGGCGAATACCCCTTGTAGGTGTCCAAATAAGCTATGCTAAGTAAGAGTTTGTCATATGAAGAACAAATGATACGAGATATATAAGGCTAGAAAGGTTCTAAAAATGGTTCCAAGGGAAGCCTAAGTTGGGCACCTGTTGTTCAAACCTTAGTTAAAATTATTGAGAAAGACTATAACTCCAGCATGTCTAACTCAATGCAATAAACATTTATAACTGGCACTTAAAAAGAAAAAGAAGAATGTACTGGATGAACAAAGAAGGAAGAGAGATGATAAAAGGAGAGAAAGGAAGTCTTGTTTATGAGGAGAAGATGGCAAACCTGACAGACAGGAATCCCAGGAGAGCCTCCAAACATAAGCAACCAAATGCCTATTCATTCAACCATGCCCTATTTATAGTGCTAGATGAAGGGGGAACAGGTAGATAGGTGCTTATTTAAGCCATACATCAACTTAAGATATGAGACCCATGCTGGTGTTGACGATTGCATAAGCCCCATCATTGTATAGCACTCCCTAGCTTGACAGATCAGGCTGATATTGCATGAAGCATTCGTGCAGTCTGACATCATGCACCAATTGTTGGTTTTGCCAGCCATAGCTCCAGTAGCCTGAATCTGTCTCTCCTTATCCACCATATATTTAGAAATGCCCTCGGATGTAAGAAGAGTGAGAAATCAGTCTACTATCTTCCTATGGATCACTTAGCCTTGGGCAAAAGATAGTGGATCAAAGCCTTCAATTATCAAGGAAGAACTGTGTGGAGTTGCTTCCTTTTGCAATGCCAGAGCGCGCGCCTTCAGAAAGAGAGTATCAACTAAATTTTTTTAGGATAAATAAATCTCCAAACAAGTGAAACAAGACGATATCTAGGATTTTCTGTTCCATTAGTCTTCAATAGTATGGAAAGTTATATAGTATGGAAAGTTGGACATAATAACCATATATAGCTACATCTTTTGCATTAAAGCCCTCACATTAAGTCCTTTACGTTCTTCAATAAAAGTTCAGTTTTACCTATTAAAATATAATAAACAACTACTTCCATGTATTTATTTCGCTAATTAAAATTTCACACTAAGATGCATCTTCAGAACCTTCAAACTCTGCCAGAAACCACCACAGGTTTTCATCCAAGAGTTACATGTTGAGATATAATGCCCTATCTGTTGATTTCTTATTTTAAGTTGTTTTACTAATAATATGTGCATGGTATTCATTTCATATGTGTATGAAATAAATGTCTATAGATTAGACTTCCTTCACTTTATTTAAAGAGGGAAATGTACTCAGGAAAAAAAAATAGGAGGTCCTGATGATCATATAAGCATTTAGAGATATTTTTAGGTAGGCCTAGAATCATCATAACTTGGGCCTGGGTAGCATACCGGGATGTAGTGCTTTAAATGTCGCTTTCACAGGAAATTTCGCCACTGAGATCCAGGAGAAATTTCACCAAAAATATTGAGAGATATTTTTGTTTTAGCGGAAAATTTTGCCAGATAGAGAGACATGGGGGAAAATTAGGAAAAACTTGGATTTTCTTAATGAAACTTCGGGGATCACTAAAACATATATCAGCACAAACAAATAACTCAAAATATAACAATAAACAACTATGAATTGTGATGAACAAACATTTAGGGATCAAAGTAACACGGCTTGAATAGCTGGATCAACATGCATCTTCAACCTAATTGAACTAGAGTTATGCAAAAAAGACAACTTAAAACAAAGTATATGAGGATGTTAGATGTACCTCACAAATCCCCAAAATTGATGCTTCAATCTTCAATATGCAGGGTGATTCTTATCAGATCTTAGTAATGGAGTCTTAGATTTGATCTTATAACTCAAATCTTGAAGAAAATGCAACAAAAAAAACACTTGATTTTTGGTCACCTTGCTAAGAAGAGGTTTCGGTGGGGGGCTATTTCGATCAAAATTTCCCCCATATCAACTGTGTCGACCAGTTTTAATGAAGAAAAAATACAATATATCGACAACATTTCGATAAATTGGCGATATGTCACTCGATATATCGCCAATTTTGGTAAAATGGGGAAATTCCCCTAGAGATATTGTCTCCAAGGGACAGAAATTTCGGGGAAATTTTGCCAAATTTTCACCGAAATTTAAAACATTGTCACTGCACATGTGATGACTATAAAGTATGAGTCATGGTTTCAAGGATCAGACCGGTCCGATCCAACCGATCCAAAGTTTTTTTTTTTTTTTTTTAAAAACGAACGAGTTTGGATGATGAAGGTGAGTCGATCCGTGATGAACTCTGTTCCGAATCTTCAGATCGATTGCAGATTGTGCTTGGAGAAGAGAACTCAAGTTTATTCGGTTTACAAGTTTCGATCGGAGAAGAAACAAGCTTATTCAGTTTACAGGTTTCGATCGGAGAAGAAAAGGTAGGTACCTATTCAGATCGGAGAAAAAGGAGCAACTGTGATTTGATTTTGCATAACAGAGTTCGGTTCAGATCGGAGAAAAATTTCCTCCGGTTTGCTCCTGTCGATTGGATCAGCTCACGAAGGTAAACTCTGTTCATCTTCTAGATCAGATCTGAGAATTGCTTGCAGATCAAAGAACGGGTTGCAGATCGGATTGGAAAATTTGTTAGAGCAAGTCGGAACTGCTGCCGGTTCTTGAATGGAAAAAGAAAAAGAAGAAAAATTGGCTTGAGCAACTGAGCAAGTTGGAACTGTTGCCGGCCGATCCATTTTTTTTTTTTTGGGGACAATCCAACTTTTGGATCGGATCTGGATCGGCCGGTATATACCATCTTCTTTATTCATCAAAAACAAATACTATATTTAGTTATAGTTATCATAGCAATGATTTTTGAAATTGATTTTGTTAAATTCCAATCATATCATCACTGATGGACACAGACCTTGTTCTTTGGGTTGGACAACAGTTATTTAACCAAAAGAAGATTATTTAACCATAACTCCATAAGAGCTAGACATTGTATGAAGTAGGATTTAAATATAAGATGGAATAAAATGTGCTAATTGTTAATTAATGAAAGTATTACTTTTGCAAAAGACACCTGATTCGTTGGTGGTGTTACAGGGCATTGCAATAAATCATAACGGGATATTTAGTCATTTGACCAGAGTAACCCGAATCCCATGAGCAATCCTTCTCACACCTTGAAAAGGGGGAATGTCAGCACTTTTAAGGGTTTTTTTTTTTTTTTTTTTTTTTTTTGAGAAGGAAAAAGTTGAGACTCATCATTCCACATGTCCAGAACTCTTCACAAGCATCTGAGAAAATCTCTGTGGAGGTCATGGAGCTTCGAGGTTTTCAATAATAAAAAGCTACACCCTTGGATATCTGTTGGGATCTTCTTCTCCTTCAATCCATCTTCATTTAAAGCCAATATATATTGCATTCCTTAATATAATTCGTCATCAATATAAATGTATTTTAATGCAAAACTCTAGTCTACATGTTCATGAACTTACAGATCGAGAAGAGATTGCTTGAGCAATTTTGACGTATGCCTACAAAACAGAAATTGAAAATTAATCAGTTATTGGAAATAAATAGAATAGAAGCAGAAAAATGGGAAATTAAAAGAGACCAGAACTTTAGGTTATCTCCCATAAGTAACCACTAATGTTGTACAAGTTAAATAAAATATGGAAGAAAAACATAATTAAAGATATGAACTTAGGGTAGAGAATTTTCCATAATAATATAATATCTTTATTGGCATTATTTAGTAATAGAATTCACAAGGACGTCTATATACCTATGATTTTGAAAGTAACAACTTTTTTCTTCCAAACACAAAAGAATTAATAACTTTTTTCTTTCAAACACAAACATATTAAATATGTAAGCAAGAATACAATAACCATCATATTCGTAGCTCAAATGAGATATAGAAATTGCTACAAGCTTGAAATTTCAACAAGATTACAATCTTTGGCTTTGGATGGAGTGTCCGAATTTCACCATACAAGAGGCATGAGACATAGGTAGTGAGGAACACAAATGTTCTAAGGATTTGTAAAAAAAATCTTATGAATTAATCACTATAATGCCCCAAAAATCCTTTGTCCTCAGATAAAGTGGAAGTAAATCAGTTCTTAGGGTCATTCATCACAAACTGCCCACAGTTAACACAAAAAACAATCTTTATCTTCCAAGTCCTACGCCAAGTTTTTTTGAAAAATGGGCAACATACACATACATAAATTAAGAAGTAAAATAGAAGCATTATAGGAGATGATACGACGTGATTTGTTGTAGCAGGCTCAAGGATTTCACATGAAGAGCTCAATAAATGTAGAGAGAGATTTATCAAACATACATTTTTGGAGGAAAACCCCCTCAACTAACTTTTATTAACAAGGTATTCACCACTCTCTGATAATAGTAACTTTATAAGACCTATAACTTAGGAGTCTATATAACTTAAACATTAAGTGAACTTCTCCATAATCATATTCTCATTGGAAACAATAACTCTACCCAGGAGTATAGGACACACATTCATCATCCACATATCGACAAACATTTAATATATAATAACTAAAACAACTATTACAAGCACTAGTTTCATTGTCCTCCACATGGTGATAAAGTTGGGTTTGTATTTTTTTATTTTTCTAATTATCTAAAGTAGATTTCTCCCTTAAAGTCACTTCTCACCTTATGCTCTCATATTTCTTCTAATTTGATCTACCCTATTTGCTTTTTGAAGAGAAAAAATACTTTCTTTTTCGTGAGATCTCTCCCTTTCCTTCTCTTTAGAAAGAATATAAAATTGGTTGTATTACCAATAGGCATTGAGGTGGTGCTAGCAGGCATGGAGGTGGTTTGATGCGTGGCACGAGGTTCAGAGAAGCTTTTGATAAATTTGTTGGAAAGTCAAAGAATCCTGGGAAGAGGTGTAGGGATCCTAGCATATAGGAGATGGAACCCTCTATATATGGAAACAGGGATGCCCAACAGCGTAGGTTGAAGGTTGTTTTGCATTCAGGGTAATGGGCAAAGTCTGTGAAGCAAGCTACTGGTAAATGGTTTATCTGTAACAATATCCCACCAAATGCAGCAAACAATCCATATCATCAAGCAATGATCGCTGAAATTGGTTAGGCAGGACCAGAAATTAAGGGTCCCGCCCTATATGGATCATGGGTCCCATATTGGATGCTAAGGTTGAGGAGATACAGCCTTATATAAAGTCATTCATAAAGTGGGATCAATATGGGGTGACCATCATGCGTGGGTTCTACTAGGCTATTTGTCATTAACTTTTTGGTGCACTATGATGGGAAGGTGATCTTCCACAAATTGATGAACAGTGTTTTAAATTTCGCCCGCATGCAAGTGAAATCTCACCTTTTTTCGGCCCTAGCGATACGAAATCTTGGGGGACGTCAATGAATTCCCCCTTTTCTACCATCTTGCCGAAATATCAGTGACATTTAGCGCAATATTGCTACACAGCGTTGAGATTTCGGCGAGAAGGTAGAAAATTTCGCACGTGTCTGGGGCACATGCGAAACTAATAAGGGGAATTTGACGACATCTCCCCCAGCTCTTCTCTTCTTTTTTTTTTTGAGAAAAAAGGGGTGCAAAAACCCCAAATTTTTGTGGTGTTCTATGTTTTGAGATTCAAACACTCTAGGACTAGTTTTTGGAAGATTGGAGGCTTTGGTTTGTTCATCGAAGGTGAGTTCTTGGGGTAAATCCTATTTTCTATGTTTTACATAACGAAACCATTAAAGGAATTGAAATTTTTATATGTTGCGTAACGACATCGATCTATCAATGGGCATCATTACTTTGATTTTTAGAAATAAAATTTTATTTATTTATTTTTTAATTCAAAAAATTAACTAAGAATTATATATTATTACAAAGAAAATCTATATGTACAAACTTATTATTTTATGCCAACCAAAATTTCAGTTTTTGGTTGGAAGGTAATTCATCGTGTTATTCCTATTGACTCAGCTATTCAAGCTAGGGGTGTTCATATGCCTTGAAGTGTTGCTATTGTACTCGTTCCCTCTCTAAGTCGATTAACCATCTTTTTGGTGGGAGTCAGCTTGCGTCGGATGTATGGTCTTTCTTGGGCAGATTTGTGATGTTCCTTTTTTACGAGGTGCTTCTGTTCATGACACGGTTATGTCTTGGTATGCTCACTTCCCAGTCTAGTATAGTAATCGTTTTTATTCCATCTCTCATCTTATGGGAGATCTGGCTTGAGAGAAAGTCTAGACAATTTGAGAATGTTTTTCATGATTCTCGTTTTGTGATTAGCAATGTGATTCGATGGCTGCGGGAATTATTTTTTTTCTTCAAGCCTAAACGTTCATCTCCGTTTTCGGGTCATTTGTTATTGGAAGCATTGGGTAATGGATATTAATCTCTTTTATGTTCAGCCAAAAAAGCCTAACATCTTGTGGTGGTAGTTTAAGTTGGTGTAAGCTTAATGTGGATGGTTCTTCTCTTGGCAATCCTAGTGTAGGTGGTGGTGGAGTTGTAAAAAATTCGGATGGCTCTTTCATTGCTGCTTATTCATCGTTTTATGGTCACTGCACGAATAATGTGGTTGAGATCTGTGCTCTTCTAGTTGGTTTATTTCTTTGTGCGGATCTCAGTCTTCATTTTATTGATATTGAATCGGATACCAGGAGTGCAGTCGATTGGTTACAAAGGAGATCTGATCCTCCTTGGCATATATTTTATTGGTGGAGTGCTATTCTTAGAGTTCTCCCTCAATTCCAGTATTCTTTTCGCATGTGGACGGAGACCTTGGAATCAA
>JAUPMG010254713.1:0-21405 GCA_031762675.1 Pachysandra terminalis | reverse complement strand
CACCCCCAACTCTTCATAAATAACAAAATAACCCCCCAATTACAAATAATAATACAATCTAATCCTTAAGACTAATTGGGCACATAAAATAGCAAATAAAAAATAAATAATAAAAAGGGGAAAATCCTAATTAAAGAGTCTAGGTCATTACAGTATGCTTGTATTTAAATTGTTTTGATGCGTTAGTTACTCTCGTATCAAATTATTGGAATGATTTACGAATTTACATGATGATTGGATCATTAATTTGCAAGTGAAACCCAGAAAACCATGTCTTTCCGTTCGACGGTGTAAGGACCTAAATCCATTAACAGGGACACCCCACTTTGATTTAAGATTTTATAAGAATTATTTATATTTTTCCTTATATATTTATACCTATAGTTGTTGATTAATAGTAATTTGGAGTGGAATAATTAACTTGTTTTCAAAATTGGGTTAATTGTGTTATTTTGGTAAAAAATTGGATACTGGGAGAAATTATCAGTTTTGAAATATGCGCGCATAACATCTTGGAGATATTGCGTTTCCATGTATGGTATTGGGAGCTAATTTAGGGAGGGAGTTACAATTCTCTCTCCCACAGTTTCCCTTATAAAACCCCATACATTGAGGGAAGGGGAGAAAGCAAGAGAAGAGAGTAAGAAGAGTAGGAGAGAGAGAGAGATCTGAGTTTCTGGTGTTGTGCGTTTGCAGCTGAGTGAGGAGAAGAAGAAGGAGGTCTTGAAGCCAACTGAAGACTCGTATTCTAGAAGATCTAAGGTAGTTAAATTCTCCAGTACGATCCTCTTATCGAATTTCTGATTCAATGAGTTTATTATTTGAAAGGTTTAATAATATGAAATTCTGAAAATTTGTTTGTGGTAACTAATTGTTTAGATGTGTTTTCATGTTTGATATCTTGGTAGTCCAACGTATTGAGATCCTATTATGTCGAATATGATTGATTATGAAGGTTTGGATTAGAGTAGTTTGGATTTGGGGATCAAAGGATGGAATCCCGTGACCTAGAAAAACTCCCCAGATTGCAACTTGGTCGGTAGGCACCGGTCCACTGGTGAGCCTACTGACAGAGCCATGATTTATGTTATAAAAACCCCATCGACGAGTACCGGTCCACCGGTGATCCTATCGATGAGGCATGTTCTGGGGTACAGTGGTGGACATTTGGTTTGATTCTTGGGTGGATGATGAAGGGCTTATGCCATGGATTGGAAAGTGGGTATGGAAGACATGTTTGACCTGAAGACATCTAGCCTACCTGCAGGGAGTCAACTTGGTGCTCTCAAATAGTTGTAACCATCATCCCACCTTAGAATTGACCTTGGATTGTGATCCTTTATCTGTTATGGATAATTGACTGTGTGATTTGTGTGAGAACATGATAGGAAACTTATGAGGGTTCACAATCGGATTATCCGCGTGTTTGGGCACGTGGATAATTTCCGTTTGAGATCCTCACTAGTAGTCATAGTTGATATGCATATATGCTAGGCTGATGTCAAATGTTAAGTGAACCGAGAGGTGGAACTCTACGGACTAACCTTGCAAGGTCTCCGGACGAGGTTGACTATATACCTGTGGGGTTAAAGGGCTCACTTAAACTAGGGTAGGAGGCTTGCGGGCTCCTATATAGGTTCGCTAACCCTTAAGTATTGTACACTCATAAATTAGTATATGGTGGCCTTCTTACCATGGGTTAGCGCTCGGAATGAAGAGGGGGCTTCCGGCAGTCCCTAGGACCTAGATCCTAAATTTGTGTTGATTGGAAAGCTTCATGTGAGGTATACTTAACAGGAGACATTTGGTTAGTAATCATACATTGCACCTCATCACATTTGTGTTAATGTCTTTGATGCATTTCATTTTAGAACATCTGTTTGCTTCATATCACTTCATTACATGCATGTCAATATACTCATATCGCCTGTGATTTTTGCTACTAACCTTGTTGACATCTGACTTCCATATGAGGATGATTACTGCTGAATTTCTTATTGAGCCTACTAGCTGATGCAACTTCTCATGTTGTAGGTTGGGAAGCATGATAGTTGATGTTGCTTTGTCGTGCTGCTTTGCTGTTTTAGATTCTTTCTCATTAATCGATTGGATTGTTAGTGCTTCCGTGGGGAGATTTTGTAATGATTTTATCTAGGGCTTTAAGACGATGTTGTTAATGTTCTTATTTGATTTTTGTTTAGATTATGGCTCAGCTGAAGCCATGAATCTGTTGGATATTTGTTGGAATATTTATCAGTTTTTAAATTGAATTTATTTAGAATTCCGCACTCTGATTTGGCATAGAAGTAAACTGTTACTTTTATGTTTATGGTTTGATAGCAATCCGCGTTCCATGCATGGAAGCCAAAGGTCTCACCTTGAGATCCGTGCCACCCGCATAGGGTGTAGCGACCCGTGTCTTTAAATTATAATTAATATAATTTAATTAAAATTACCAATAAATCCTTTGTGAAAGATTACAGAAGATTGTGTATTTAAATAGTTGAAATAAGTAGGATTTGTAATTAAAACTAATTATGGGGTCCAATGTGTAATATTAGAAAGATTGAGGTCACTTAAGTTATTTTAAAACCTTATGGAAACTAGGGTTTGTATTGAACATTTGAAGCTAAGGGGATGGAGGTGCCATTTGACTTGGTCTTCAGGGGTGTAAGAGACTTTTACTATGTGATTTGAATTAGAGAAAGGGATTGTGTAACCTCCCACTAACTCACGTAACATTAAGGGAGGAGAGAGAATTTGTCTCTACACGTTTGAACGAGAGAGAGAGAGAAGAGAAAGAAAGGGGTTTTGCTGTAGAGAAAAGAGAGAAGAAGGAAAGAAGGAATAAGAAGAAGGAAAACGCTGCTATGAAAAGATTGATGGGTGATCTGTGATACCGGATAGTTGCAGAAAAAGCATAGGAAACGAGGTAGGGATTCTTGCATTTCTACGGTAACTGATTTTATGGATGATCTCAATGCTATAGATATAGGTGGTTGTATGTTCTTGTATGTAAGCATGATTAGATCTAAGATCTATAGAATCTAGAAGGAATATGGCCATGTCGTTTGATTTCCATGTTAACTTGTGTTGTTGTGTTTCATGTGTTATTATCAGTTCTTATAAATCATATTTATGTGTTTAGATCCGTGATTTATTATAGGTTGTTTACTTATTAGATCTATGCAAATAATATAGGTTTTATGTGATTGATGTTTGGATCATATGAGTAGCTTTAGAGACTGATATGCGATGATTAATACTTTAGAAAACACTAGGTTTGAGTAGAAGCACGAAGCCCTAGAAGAAACCCAGAAATTGGCTTGATTTTCACGTTCGGTAGGCGTCTCGGCAGCTACCGAAAACAGCAAAAACAGTGTACTCTCTGGACATGCTACCGAGCTTTGGTAGTTGTGCTACCGAGCTTCCCGGTAGGAGTCTCGGTAGCTACGGAGTAGCTATCGAGGCCCAATAAACCTCAAATTTTATGGGGAGGTTCCCCATTGACTAGTGCACATGCCTGTATGTATGGTTTGTGTGCAAAAGGTATAGAATTGGACGAATCATAAAAAGTATAGGAGAATATCAAAAACTTAGGATTATTGGACTGATTGGAATGGTATATGAGGTGTTATTAACTCAAAGGTTTTGGATATGGTCTTAGGACCTTAATATAAGATTAGTATGGTTAGAATTGGTCATGTAGGACTAGATTGGATGATTAGTGCTTTTAGCATTCAATGTTGACCTAGGTTTGACTTAGGTTGACTTCTGTATAACTTATGTTTGAATTTGATGATGTTGACTTGAATGACTGATTGACGGTACTGTGAGTATCCAAGACTGTGTATAATGTTTGTGTTGATTGACTTGAAATTTTGTTGTGGATAGGTGAGGGTCCACCGTGGGTGAAAGTCCCGAAAGGGAATGCATGGTAAGGGTTTATTCGACCGAGGGTGAAAGTCCCTAGAGGAAAGGTTTGGTATGGGTGTATTCCACCGTGGGTGAGAGTCCCTAAAGGAAGGTCTGGTTACAATTGACCTTCCACTGTGGGTGCAAGCCCTAAACGAAATGCATGTATACTAGTGTATTCCACCGTGAGTGAAAGTCTCTTAAGGAATAAGAATGTTGGCTTTCCTTCGTGGGTGCAAGTCCCTAAAAGAATAGTTACTAAGACTGGTGTATCCCACCGTGAGTGCAAGTCCCTTAAGGGATAAGAATGGTGGCTTTCCTTTGTGGGTGCAAGTCCTTAGAAGAAAGGGTTATTGATACAGGTGTGTTTCCACCATGGGTGCAAGTCCATAAAGTAATGGACAGGTGGCTTCCTCCGTGGGTGAAAGTCCCTAAAAGTATGCGTGTTACTGATGTATTCCAACGTGAGTGAAAGTCTCTTAAGGAATAGGAATGGTGTTTCTACCGTAGGTGCAAGTCCCTAAAAAGATGGGTTGTATGGTCGTGAATTGGAATGAGCATGTGACTGGGCTAGGCCTGGTGAGACCTTGCATTAAATTGCATCTCATTTCACTCCATGCTTGCATCATACCTTGCGTTGCATTGCATTTGTATTTGACTTCATTGTGATACATATTCATTATGACTTCTTGATTGTGAATGTGATTGTGATTGGATAGCAATGGTCGTAGCAAGGTGGGACCTTGTGGATAAGGGTGTGTTCCACCGTGGGTGAAAGTCCCTAAAGGAAAGGATTGTACAGGTGGCTTCCTCCGTGGGTGAAAGTCCCTAAAAGAATGGTTATGTGTTGTTTGCTTGTGAACATAGTGGGACTAAGTGTACGATTATGTGATATGTGATTGTGTGGTTAAGGGTGTACTTCCACTATGTGTAAGTCCCTAAAGGAATGGTACAAGAGACTTCCTCCGTGGGTGCAAGTCCCTAAAGGAATGGTTATGTGCAAGATATGTGATAGGTGTTTATATGGTTACTTGGTCGTAGCATGGTGGGACCATGTGGTATATGTTATATGATGATTGGCCATAGCATGGTGGGATCATGTAGTGTTTTTTTGCGAAACATAGTTAGACTATGTGACTGTTGTGATCTTGTTGTTGTGTCACATGGTGGGACCATGTGTACACTTGTATGACTGCTTGTTTGGGACATGGTGGGACCATGTTGAATCTGCTTGAATATGATGGGATCATGTGGGTAGTCTTAACATAGTGAGACTATGGGGATTGTGAACCATTGATTGTTATAACTTGATGTGGTATGGTTTTTCTTGTGAATGGTGATTTTACATGATGATTGTAATATTAATGCTAATATATGAAATGTAGTATGATGACATGATTAATACACATATGATTGTGATAGTATATGATGACTTGGAATGCATGAAATGAACTGTATTGATTTACATGCATAAATATAGATATTGTAGTCTCCTAGGATTTCTCTACTAGTCTTCGGCTTATCTTTATCTCTACAAATGATCTGTTCGTTTGACGTGCCTGTTTGGAGACGAGATCCTTTCGGTTTTTAGTATTTGATTTTCATGATGGTGTACTCATGGTTTTTGATTACATTGGTTTTACCCTGTATGGGCAGTAACCTTGTAATAAAGATTATTCAGTTTGCTTTACTTTGATTGTGGGTTGTTAGCTCAACATATTTTTAGTTGGGCTATGCTATGGTTTTAATTCTGATAGATTTCCGCTATGGTTTTATTATATTGAGACTATGATTGAACCAGGTAAGGGTTGATATTGTGGTTGTTATCCGTATCCACGTGGTGGGTCCGAAGGTCGGTTCCTTGAAATCATCAAGATCTCATATCTCGAATTTGGGGCGCGACATAGGGATGCGTGCCATGAATTTTGGGACGTGACAGATTGGTATCAGAGCATAGGGTTGCTCTGAGTAAGGTTGTTAGAAGACTAGTGAACTTAGGTGTCACATAGAAATCCGAAGCTAGGTGGAGGAAGATAGAAAAATAATTTGAAATTGTGTGCTACTCGATTTCATGTGTGTTAATATGTATTGACGTGTGTCTTGTATATGATGACTGGGATGAGTAGAAATAATATGTAGACTTAATGATTGTTTGTGGTATATAGTTGGCGGGAAGGAGAAGAAATGCTAGGACTGGAGAGAGTTCAACCACTAGGTCTGGAGCTGACATGGACCCACAGATGGCAGGTGTTTACCATATTCTTTGTGACATGGCTGCCATGCAGCTGGACCAGATGCAGCGACAGACAGTTGCTGATCAGCGGAGGGAGCAGAATTCTTCCATCCGTTGGCTAGAGATATTCAAAAGGTTAACTCCACCGATCTATAAGGAACTGGGAGAGCCACACTGGGCACAAGACTGGCTTCTGGGCATCGAGCGGATCTTTCGGACGATGGGATTACCCGACGATCAGCGGGTACCCTCGGCCACTTTTTTTTCTGAAAGGTGAAGGTCTTCACTGGTGGGACATGATAGAGAGGAATCTTGCAGCAGCCTTGACATGTGAGCAGTTTCGCGCACAGTTCCTGAAGACGTATCTTCCCAACAGTTACCAGAGGCAGATGGCTTTTGACTTCATGAGAATGGAGCAAGGATCGCTTTCCGTTGCTCAGTACAAGGCCCGTTTCGCAATGCTGTCGAGGTACGCACCTCATATGATCGCTAAGGAAGCGAACAAGGCAGCCAAGTTTGAGGAAGGTCTTCGCCCAGCCATCAGATCCAAGGTCGTTCCACAACGGTTGAGGATGTACTTCGAGGTGCTGGGGTGTGCCAGGCACATAAAGCGGGATATGAATAGAGCATCCATGCAGAGAGATCAGCCGAGGCAAGACAAGGGCTGATTCCATCCCTACCAGCAGCGACAGAACACAGACAGGAGGCAGTTGAATGGCCGCAGGCCAGGGTAGACTGATGCATCTGTTCTAGCGGCACAGACTCACGATACCCCGCATCAGCCACTACCGTCCCAGGAGCAGCAGTTTTGCCGCCGGGAAACCAGAGCTTGCTACAACTGTGGCAAGGAAGGGCATCTTCAGATCCACTACAGAGTGCCTAGGAGAGATGACAAGCCTACCCCTCAAAGACCAGTGATTCAAGGCAGAGTCAACGCCTTGATAGACGCATATGTTCACCACGATGACCAAGCTACCAACGCTATGGTGGAAGGTACTATTCACTTATTTCACACCGGTTCATGTGTTATTTGATTATGGTGCATCGCATTCCTTTGTCTCTAGTAGTTGCATGATCTTTCTGGGTTTACACCCTAGTAGTTTGGAGCACCCTTTATGCGTTCTTAACCCAGTTGGGGGAATTGCTACTCTCCACCGGGTTTTTCGTGCTTGTGTGGTGAGGGTAGGCGACCTTAACCTGGAGGCCGACCTTGTAGTGTTGGACACGGTAGATTTCGAAGTGATTATCGGCATGGACTGGCTCTCTGCCTACCACGCCAGAGTTAATTGTTTCAAGAAGTCAGTTGTGTTTCACCTACCAGGGGATCGTTGTTTGACCTTCCTTGGGTCAGAGAAGGATCACTACCAGACTGATTTCTTGTGTGCGATGGATGGAGTTCAGAAGCTAGCATTGGAGGACATTTCTATTGTTTGGGACTTCAGTGAGATTAGCACCTAAATGGGAGATAGACTTTAGCATTGAGCTCATTCCAGTCACTACTCCCATTTCACTTGTGACTTATTGGATGGCACCGATTGAGTTACGCGAGCTGAAAGAGCGGTTGATGGACCGAGTGCGCTTGGATTCATCAGGCCTAGTCTTCATCGTGGGGCACACCAATTATTTTTGTGACTAAGAAGGACAGATCACTTCGTCTCTGCATCGACTATAGATAACTGAATCGGGTGACGGTGAAGAACAAGTATCCTTTGCCAAGGATCGACGACTTATTCGACCAGTTGAGGGGAGCTCAATATTTCTCAAATATTGACTTGAGGTCAGGATATCACCAGCTGAGGATCCATGACAAAGACATTCAGAAGACATCAATTCGTACTGGATATGGACATTACGAGTTGTGGTTATGCCATTCGGGTTGACGAATGCACCAGCGACATTTATGGATCTTATGCATAGAGTTTTCCAGTCTTTCCTGGATCAGTGCGTTGTTATCTTCTTGGACGACATACTGATCTACTCGAGGTCTGTGGAGGAGCACGAGGAGCATCTTCGGATTGTGTTGCAGATGTTGCTCGATCATCAGTTGTACGCCAAGCTAGAGAAGTGCGAATTTTGGAGAGATGAAGTCAGATTTCTTGGACTTGTTTTATCTAGAAGTGGCATCTCCGTAGATCCAGCCAAAGTCGAGGCAATTCTTGGGTGGGAGTGGCCTAAGAATGCGTCAGAGATCAGGAGTTTCCTAGGTCTTTCCGGGTACTATAGGAGGTTCATCGAAGGATTTTCCTCTATAGCAATGCCGTTGACACTCTTGACTAGGAAGAACGTGAAGTGTGATTCAGCTTTTAAGGAACTGAAGAAGAAGTTGACCTCAGCGCTTGTCCTTGTTGTACCAGTTGCGGGACAGGAGATGGAAGTGCACACAGACACATCGCTGAAAGGCTTGGGTGCAGTGTTTATGCAGGATGGACGTGTGGTGGCTTATGCTTCTCGGCAGCTTAAAGTTCATAAACATAATTACCCCACTCGTGACCTTGAGTTGGTGGCTGTGGTTTTTGATTTGAAACTGTTGAGGCACTACTTGTACGAAGAGGAGTTTGAATTATTTTTAGATCACATGAGTTTGAAATATATTTTCACGCAGAAGGACCCCAACATGCGTCAGAGGAGATGGTTGAAGCTTGTGAGCGATTACATCACTACACCCCACTATCATCTTGGGAAGGCAAATGTGGTGGCAGATGCGTTGAGCCTTAAACTGTGAGGCATGCTCGCATAGTTGATGAGACAAGAGTGGAAGTTGCAGGAAGTCATTGCAGATTTGGGAGTTCAACCAGTGAACCGACAGCCTGGAGGTTACCTTTTTAGTCTCGTTTCCAGACCGTCTTTAGAGCACCAGATTGCCGAGAGTCAGAAGGATGATCAGGACTTGCAGTTGTTACCAGCAGACGATGGTAAGTCAGAGTGGGTGGTACACCCAGATGGAGTGATCAGATACCAGGGACGTCTTTGCATTCCAGACGATCAGGCGACCAAGAAGGAGATTTTAGAAGAGTCGCACAAGTCACTTTACTCTGTTCATCCAGGGAGCACCAAGATGTATCAAGATGTACGTAAGAACTTTTGGTGGCTAGGCCTGAAGAGAGAGATCACTCAGTACATTGCACAATGTCTTACCTGTCAGCAGGTCAAGGCCGAACACATAAGAGCAGCAGGACTTCTTCAGCCTTTACCGATTGCAAAGTGGAAGTGGGAGCATATCACCATGGATTTCGTGGTTGGATTTCTCAAGACCAGAGGTAGCTTGGATTCGATTTGGGTAATCGCAGATCAATTGACCAAATCTGCCCATGTTTTACCAGTTCAGATTTTAGCATCGGCGAGCGAGATTGCTAGATTGTACGTGCAGGAGATTGTACGATTACATGGGGTACCTGTGAGCATCATTTCAGACCGCGGCTCTTTTTTCACATCCAGATTTTGGGAGGCATTGCAGAAAGTCATGGGCACGCAATTGAACTTCAGCACAGCATATCACGCACAGTCTGATGGTCAGACTGAGAGAGTCAACCAGGTGCTGGAAGACATGTTGAGAGCATGTGTGATGGACTTTGGTGGTAGTTGGGGAGAACATCTACCTCTAGTAGAGTTTTTGTACAACATCTATCACTCGAGCATTGACATGGCTCCTTTTGAGGCTTTGTATGGAAAACCATGTCGTTCATCTGTATATTGGGCAGAAGTAGGTGAGGGCAGTATACTTGGACATGAGCTTGTTCAGGAGACCACAGATAAAGTGAAGCTTATTCGGGAGAGATTGAAGTCGGCACAGAGCAGGTAAAAGAGCCACACAGATCAGAGAAGGAGAGACCTAGAATTCGCGGTTGGAGACCAGGTGTTCCTTAAGGTTTTTCCTATGAGAGGAGTTATGCACTTAGGCAAGAAAGGAAATCTAGCTCCGCGAGGACCTTTCAAGTTCTTGAGAGGATTGGACGAGTTGCATACCGAGTCGCTTTACCGCCACAACTTGGAGCAGTTCATGATGTGTTCCATGTATCACAGTTACGGATGTACGAGCCAGACCCTTCACACATTTTGGATTGGAACCAGTTGCAGCTTCATGAGGATGTGTATTATGTGGAGAAACCTATGCGAATCATGGACCAGAAAGAGAAACCAAGACCATACCTTTGGTGAAGATTCAGTGGGGATATCAAGACGAGTACGAAGCTTCTTGGGAGCTAGAGACGGAGATCCAGGAGCATTATCCATAGCTGTTCACGGATTGAGGTACGCAAATTTCGGGGACGAAATTCTTTTAAGGGAGGTAGG
Organism: Pachysandra terminalis; assembly: GCA_031762675.1. Lineage (NCBI taxonomy): Eukaryota > Viridiplantae > Streptophyta > Magnoliopsida > Buxales > Buxaceae > Pachysandra > Pachysandra terminalis. The sequence goes on along the minus strand of JAUPMG010254713.1, from coordinate 10,967 downwards.
TTGTAAGGACCTAAATCCATTAAAAGGCATCCCACTTTGATTTAAGATTTTATAAGAATTATTTATATTTTTCCTTATTTATTTATACCTATAGTTGTTGATTAATAGTAATTTGGAGTGGAATAATTAACTTGTTTTTAGAATTGGGTTAATAGTGTTATTTTGGTAAAATATGGGATACTGGGAGAAATTATCAGTTTTGAAAAATTTGTTTATGCGCGCATAACGTCTTGGAGATATTGTGTTTCCACGTATGGTATTGGGAGCTGATTTAGGGAGGGAGTTACAATTCTCTCTCCCACAGTTTCCCTTATAAAACCCCATACGTTAAGGGAAGGGGAGAAATCAAGAGAAGAGAGTAAGAAGAGTAAGAGAGAAAGAGAGAGAGAAATCTAAGTTTCTGGTGTTGTACGTTTGAAGCCGAGTGAGATGAAGAAGAAGAAAGAGATGTTGAAGCCAAGGGAAGACTCGCATTCCAAAGGATCTAAGGTAAGTAAATTCTCCAGTACGATCCTCTTATCGAATTTTTGATTCAATGAGCTTATTATTCGTAAGGTTTGATAATCTGAAATTCCGAAAATGTGTTTGTGGTTACTAATCATTTATATGTGTTTTAATGTTTGACATCTTGGTAGTTCTACGTATTGAGAGCCTATTATGTCGAATATGATTGATTATGAAGGTTTGGATTAGAGTAGGTTGGATTTGGGGATCAAAGGATGGAATCCCGTAACCCAGAAAAACTCCCCAAATTGCAACTTGGTCGGTAGGCACCGGTCCACCGGTGAGCCAACCGACAGAGTCCATTTTATAGGCTAAAAGAAACCTTCGGTGGGAACCGGTCTACCGGTGACGCCTCCGATGCCCTGTGAATTTACTGTAGTTTGGCCTGTCGGTAGGCACCGGTCCACCGGTGCGCATACCGACAGAACCATGATTTATGCTATAAAAAACCCCACCAACGGGTACCGGTCCACCGGTGACCCTGCCGATGAGGCATGTTCTGGGGTACAATGGTGGACCTTCGGTTTGATTCTTGGGTGGATGATGAAGGGCTTATGCCATGGATTGGAAAGTGGTTATTAGAGACAAGTTTGACCTGAAGGCATCTAGCCTATCTGCGGGGAGTCAATCTGATGCTTTATGAATAGTTGTGACCATCATCCCACCTTAGAATGGACCTTGGATTGTGATCCATTATCTATTATGGATAATTGACTGTGTGGTTTGTGTGAGAACATGATAGGAATATTATGAGGGTTCACAATCGGATTATCCGCGTGTATGGGCGTGTGGATAGTTTTCGTTGGAGATCGTCACTAGTAGTCCTAGTTGATATGCATACATGCTAGGCAAATGTCAAATGTTAAGTGAATCGGGAGGTGGAAATCTACGGACTAATCTTGTGAGGTCTCTGGACGAGGTTGACTATATACTTGTGGGATGAAAGGGCCCACTTAAACTAGGGTAGGGGACTTGCGGGCTCCAATACAGGTTCGCTAACCCTTGAGTATTGTACACTCATATATTAGTATATGGCGGCCTGCATACCATGCGTTAGCACTAGGAACAAAGAGGGGGCTTCCGACAGTCCCCAGGACCTAGATCCTAAATTTGTGTTGATTGGGAAGCTTCATATGAGGTACACTTAAAAGGAGACATTTGCTTAGTAATCATACATTGCACCTCATCACATTTGTGTTAATGTCATTGATGCATTTCATTTCAGGACATCTGTTTGCTTCATATCACTTCATTACATTCATGTCAAAATACTTATATCGCCTGTGATTTATGCTACTAACCCTTCTTGATATCTAATTTGCATATGAGGATGGTTATTGCTGAATTTCTTATTGAGCCTACTAGCTCATGCAACTTCTCATGTCGTAGGTTGGGAAGAATTATATCTGATGTTTCTTTACCATGCTGCCTTGCTATTTTAGATTCTATTTCATTGATCGATTGGATTGTTAGTGCTCTCGTGGGGAGATTTTGTAATAATTTTATCTAGGGTTTTCAGACCATGTTGTTAATGTTCTTATTTGATTATGTTCAGATTATGGCTCAGCTGAAGCCATGAATCTGTTAGATATTTGTTGGAATATTTATTATTTTTTAAGTTGAATTTATTTAGACTTTTGCACTCTGATTTGTCATAGAAGTAAACTATTACTTATATGTTTATGGTTTGATAGCGATTCGCGATACATGCGCGGTACCCGAAGGTCTCACCTTGAGATCTATGTAGCCTGCATGGGGATACGTGCCATAAATTTTGGGGCATGACAGACGGTGACCTCTCGACAGACCAATGACACTCACCCAATAAGATCTCTGTGGAGATCTTCATTTGGGATTGCTAACCGATGATATTTGGTGAACCAATGACTCACATGTGGGTCCTCGGCGAGCAGGCTAGTGAACCGATATGCTCACCGAAAAATAACCTGAGAAATCCATCTTTCATGACTTCTTAAAGACGCTTTATTGTCACACCGACGACTCACCAGTGATCATTGGAGAGCAGGTTGATGGACCGATGAAGTCACCAACAACCCAGAAAAGTTTGTTATTTTGTTTTGTAATCTAGCTAAGCTTGGTGTTTATCATATGATGTTATGCCTATTTAAGTCTATTTATAATGAACATGTGAAGATGATTTAGATTGTGGTGACATTATTATTGATGTGATTATTGGATGATGTTTATATGAGCATATGCTTATGAATCTGAATTATACATGTTATATGTGAATTATGACTTGTACAATCATGTTGGCATTCATGGTGATGGCCATGGTTTACTGGGCAAAGAGTTCTGTGAATGGTTGACTTGGATTACGATATAAGAATAAGGTTTAATGAGCTGTATTTGACTACTTGACTGAGATGACTTCCTTGTATCCTAAGTTGGAGCACATTGTGCTTGGCCAATGTAGGATACCATCATGACTCATGATATGGCTATGACCATTGTGGGACTAAGTGTTTTATTCACCCAATGTGAGGGAGGTATCCCAAGAGACTTATGGTAAGATGATAGGTGAAGGAGTGCACTTCCCAATATCTGAATCATAAGAGACAACTTCTGTTAGTAGATCGGATAATATAATGTTCAATGAAGAGATTTCACATTAGTGATGCCTTGGATATGTTCTCGTGATCGAAAATAATAGTGAGGAGTGTGCTCATTAGGTCGCATCCCCTAGAAACTATGATGCGCAATAAGAATAATCCGCTATCATGGCCTTGTATGGGGGGATGGAGTTAACATTGGTGGGACATCTTGGGTAGTTGGATTGGATCTAGTCTGGGACATATAATATTCGAATGCCAAACAGCTTGCATTTCATGTTCTTGTGAATATTATTGTGGTTATTCTGTTTATGATGCACTTGATTTCATAATTATCATATAGAATTAGGCATTGTATTTGTCAAAATATGACCATGGATATCCTTATGATACAAACCAAAGTGAGATTTGGAGAGAGAAAATGTCTTTGATTGAAATCTATTCATATATACCATAATTCATATTTTCCATATTATATCATTATCATTATTATTATATATATTCTCATGACATTGGGATATGAGTAAATATCTTTCTTTGAAGTTCTACTCATCCGAGCTTTCAACTTATGTATGTTTATTGATATATTTTTCAGGTAAAATGATGATTGCTATCGAAGAGAGGGCTATGGGAATAAAGAAAATAAATATAGAACTTAAATGATAGGGAAATATGTATTAGATGTAGTTTTATTTCAGTTTATTTAAAAATGACAGCTTGTATTTTTATTCAAATATTTATTAAAATTAATGAAACATCTTCTGCTTATGTTTCTATATTGCTTATCCACTCCCATAGGGATATGGGGTGAGAGTTACAGCTTAAATTTGGGAACTCCATTGAGATTCTAGGTTTAAGATGTGATGGTATGGTTGCACAAATGATCATCTCATGATTATCGATGCAACTATGCATTATACGTGTCATTTTTTTATAAAACGGCAACTAGGTTGCTCATAGATGAGGTTTCTCGACATACCTCAATCCAACGAAGAAGAATCACAGGGACTCTGATACCAATGAAGGTTGTAAACGAACGAGATCACGTAACTCGATGCACACTAACCCAGATCGGTAGTGGAAGATCTCTATCAAACCGAATGTCATCTCATGTCAGTATGTGTTATTACTAGAGCCACACACAGTAGTATCCACACTCAAACAACCAGATCTCAATTATGGGAATCTAATAGAAAACCAGATCTCTAATGGAGGAAGAAGAGATGAAGAGAGAGAGAAAAAGAGATTCTCTAGGGTTAGAATCCAACATATAAAGCTCGAGGGAATTGAGGAGTATTCTATTTATAGAAGACTCACGGCCCATCCTAGTGGGCCAACTGGGTGAACCCAAATCTAAATATCCAACACCATCTCATTACAATTATTTTTTATGATAGAATATTTGCACCAACACATATTACACACCATCCATACCATAGAATGATGTTTAATATAAATGGACATTTAAAAATTAAAAATTTGTAAATTAACTGTCGCTTAGGTTTGATTAGATTAATTAATTAATATTATAATTGTTTATTGTGAAAAAAGTAACTAATGAATTATTTAGATATAAATTAAATTTTTATTTAGTTTCAAATATCTTATATTTAAAGAATAATTAATGAATTACTCAACAAATCAAAAAGACCTAACACTCGACAGGTACTCATCAGGTATACCCGTGTAGATCCGATTTGTGAGAACTCAAAAATCATAAATAATAGTTAATTTTATAATAAGGGTAGGATGGTAATTTAATAGTATTCTAACATAAACTATATGTTTAAACTCTTTATAACTTATTATGTGTTGAATTTTGATTTGATTTATTATATGACTTTGTTAGATCACACATTATAGCATAATCTATTGTTTGGGGCTTAATTAATTAGCATTGGGCCTATATAATTGAATTGGGCTTAAGTAATTAACTATGGTCTTAAATTAAATCAATTAATTAGCTTAATAGGCTTAAGTAGTTTCCTTAAGGCTCAAAAACATTAAAATAGACTTTAAACAAATTGGAAATTCGTTTTAAATTAATAACTTCTAGAAAACATGAGTTTTAAATATAAATATACTAGTTGTACTATGACGATAGGTTGTTTTTAACACCTAATATTATAAATATAAGCCTTTTAGGTCAATCTAAAACTAGGAAAACCCTAGAAAATGTGAGATGCCTTTGGAAGAATAGATCTAGCATCTCTAAACCCTAGAAGCCTAGAAGATCAAGTGAAGAAGAGCAACCAACAATAAAATTATGTAGTTCATGTGAGTTTTCCTTTCAACTTATTGTATATTTAAGCCTAAGCATGTATTCTAACATGAGGGAATTTTTGTGTGAGATTTTGTAATCCTTCCTTACGTTCTTATATAAAAAAACCCAAAAATAAGGATTTTTTAAATATAAAGAAACTAATCCAATATGTCAAGAAGACGTATAGAAGAACAGAAACTGGGATTTTGCATGTATTTGAATGAAATAATGATTAGATTCATTAATTATGATATAAATCCATGTTTTAATCACTCATAATCTTGTTAGGAACATTATAAATAAAAGTCTTTTAGGTCAATCAAAACCTAGGAAAACCCTAGAAAACATGAGAAGCCTTTGGGAGAAGATATTTAGTATCTCTAAACCCTATAAGCCTAGAAGATCAAGTGAAGAAAAAGAACAACAATAAAATTCTGCAGTTCATGTGAGTTTTCCTGTCAATTCTTGTGTATTTAAGCCTAAGCATGTGTTATAACATGAGGGAATTTTTGTGTGACTTTTTTTTAACCTGCCTCATGTTCTTATAAAAAAAAACCCAGAAATAATGATTTGATAAATATAAAGAAACTAATCCAATATGTCAAGAAGACCTGTAGAAGAATAAAAACTAGGATTTTGTATGTATTTGAATGAAATAATGATTAGATACATTAAATATGATATAAATACATGTTTTAATCACTTATAATCTTGCTAGAAATTGAATTGATTCTGATACGTATATCAAAAGTTATGGTTGAAATACTCATCATACGTCAAATCTGAAAAATAAAACTGTGAAACCTGATAATTACGATTTTACCATTTGGCATGTCAAAGGGTGTGCCGAAACTGTCTGTTTGTGTGGAAATATTTTTGTCTCAGTTCAGTTTATCGAACCTTCTTTGGCAAACCGAAGTGTCCACCGAACTAGCTTCGGCAAGCCTCCGATTAGGAGCTCTGTAAACCAAAAATTGGGAAAGTTATCCAATTCGAATGAAATTTTATGGAAAGCATGATAAAACACTAAATAAAGGGAATATGAATTATATTTACTGATTTAATAAGTATTGGATATAGTAATGCTTATGATTAGGATTATGTCTTTGTTTGAATGATAATAAGGATAATTATGCACTATATATACCTATATCTGTTTATAATTATTATTAATATACATGTGTGATATTTATATATGTGGAATATGATAGTTTAGATCATGAGGATGTTTCTCACTTGGTTTCTTGATGAATATGATGTGTGTGAGCATGATATACTATGTTGTGTGAATTGCATTAGTAGTAAGGTATTAATCTACGTGTGGGCATTGCGGCTTTGATTAAGACCAATGAATTTGACTTGACACTTGGATTCCGATGAGGAATGGCTAGATATGATTTCTAGTTTGAGGTGATAGTGGAATCTCTTGTCATTTACCCTTGTGTATGGGCGCTTGGATAAGTTCTGATTGAGGTAACAATAGATACTTCTCTTGGATTATGTGTGAGAATGATATATGGATATAATGTATACGATTATGTTGTCCATGATGGACTGCTTAATTTTTTTTTTTTGCCCAAGGTGAGAGAGGGCCTGATATAGGTGTGCCTCAAGAAACTTGTGGTAAGATGATAAGTGAGGGTGTGTGATCCCATTAGCCGAATTGTATGAGTCAATTCTGTTGGTAGATCAGGTTTTGTTATGTTCCACAATGATTAATCTAGGTGATTCCTTGGGATGAGTCCTCTAAATTAAAAATAAGGTGTGGGGATTGTGGTCACTAGGTCGAAGCCCCCAGAAACTACGATGCGCACATAGAATAACCTCTTATTTATGGTCGTGTATGTAAGGGATAGTTCACGATGACATCTCGAATAGCGTGCAATTGGATTTAGTGTGGACATACATTATTCGAATGTTAAACAGCATGCATCTACATTTCATATTATTATGCATGTTTATGTGTGATTGATCTTGTGTATGATACACTTGATTGCATGTTATCATAAAGATTTAAGCATGTTAGTATAAGATAACCACTTCATTATGTGGTGTGTGTATTGCTCATGCTTATGAAATATTGTCCATTATTTCTCGGCTATTTTATGATAGTTTTTATTTTCTCATAACATGTGTTTTGAGTAAATACCTTGATTTGAAAGGGTTACTCATTCGAGCTTTCAGCTTATGTTGTTGTTTATTAATATTTTTCAGGTATTGGATGAATTCTATCGAAGAGAGGAGCCATATGGGAATTACGGGAATATAACATATATGTTATATAATATAGATTGTAGAGTTATTTCAGTTAATTATATGAACAGATTGTAATATTTATTGATTATTTATTAGAACTAATGTATTGCTTTCGCTTATATTCTATATTCCTTATCCACTCCCATTGTATTGGGCTGAGAGTTTTATCTTCCAACTTTTTGGGTATCCCAAGGATCTCTTTAGGTTTGGGATGTGACACGATTCTTAATAGGTCCATCTTTTGTAGAACCAGAATCGAACTCGATTATGTAGTGGCCATGACCCTACTCTTTAAATGAATGATTAAATTCTATTCAGTCACCTCAATGGACCATAGGAATTAAGTATAAGAGTATTGGCTGAATTGCATTGTTTTACAATTTAGGAGAAATAGTGGGTAACTTATGTAATTTGATGAATTTCAGGAAGTTTGGGCTTGGATCCCAAAGGATGACTTGGAATGGGCTATGGGCTCATTGTATGTCCCATGTTGTATAGGTAAGGTCGCTTTAGTCAATTCAACCAATTTTAATTGTATACTTAGTGTAGAGGGAAATTTTTCCACTAACACACCCACCTTCCTAATAGGATCGTGTGTGAGAAAACTGCCATCTTGGAAGTGCACGACCAAAAAGAGAAAGGAGGGAAGAGAAGTTCTTTTCTAGTTTTGCTGAAGAAAGAAAAAGGAGAAGAAAGAATAAAGGCTAGGGAAGGAGAAGGCTAGAGAAGTGGTGATTTTCCTTGCTAGAGATTTGTAGAAAAAGCATGGAAAAGAGCTAGGGATCTTCTAGAGTTTCTTACGGTAGTTATTTTTGTAGGATTGTGATGATTCTTTAGGACTGAGCATATAGATCTCTTAATCTTGCGTGTTGATGTGTGATCAAACCCTTCTTGTGTTGATTTTATTCTTTGATATGAAGATATGAATTATTTACTTTGAATCATGAAGTTTAGGTTGAATCTCACATGTAAATCCTAGTTTAAATCTTAGGTTTTTTTTTTTTTTTTTTGTAATTATGATGAATTGATATTTGGTAATATAATCTATGTTTGGTATGTGAGGAAATTGTGAAATTATGATTCTGTGAAGTAGGACACGAAACCCCGAAATAAAATCTAAATTTCTGGGCTAAGAAGACCCTTGGCAAGTTGTTCGGTAGCTACTGAAACGAGCTGTCAAGCCCCCAAAGTTACTGTCTAATCTACTAGAGCTCGGCCGTTGCCGAGCTGAGCTACCGAGAACCCTCGGCAGGTAGCACGGTGCTACCGAGCTATCTACTGATCCCCAGTAAGGCTTATTTTTGGTGGACACCTTGGTTTTTGTGATATTGAGTTGTGTGTGGAATTTTGTGCAACTAAAGGTGCTACTTACCGTACTTTACTGTATGTTATGACCAAGTAAGGTATGCTATGAGGTTTGATAAGGTTTCTAGGGTGTCACAAATTGTTATAAAGTATGATGCATAATGATAGGATGAGTAGAGGTCAAAGTATGTGAGTTAGTTGAAATATGGTGTGTGTGTGTGGGTGTGTGTCCCATATAGGCCCTATGAACCATGATATATAACATGATTTGTAATATGTGACATGAACTGTGACATGTGATATGAACTGTAGCATATAACATGAATTGTGATGTGTAACATGAACTGTGATGTATAATATGATTGTTGTGTATTGATAATGATGCTAGATGCATTCACTGAAATAATGTATTGAGAATGACTCTAGATGAGTTCACTGTGTGATTGTATGGGGGTGGCTTTTCTACCATGGTATTATCCCCAAAAAGGAAAGAGGGTGGTTTTTCTACCTTGGGTATTATCCCCTAAAAAACAAAGCAAAAATGTGTGGCTTTCTACCAGGGGAATTATCCCGAAAAAGGAAAGAGGGTGGCATTATCTACCTTCGGCCAGAATCCCATAAAAGAAATGGATTGAGCACATTCCTGGGACAGAGTTTCCTAAAGGAGATGTGAGATTGAATTCATGGTTAGGCTTGGCCTAACACCCCTTTTCTTACATTGCATCATTCCATATCATCATATGTGAGATCATAGCATTCATTTGCATGTATTGCATTGATTGACATGTGATTGTGGATTGATAATGATGTGCTTGTGGACTGATCATGGTGTGATGTGTGTTATGGAGTGATATTGGTGTATTGTGTTTTCATTGTGGTGTGATGTGTGATTTCTATATGAGTTTTAGTGTGATCTGTGTATGTGAATAAATTGTGTTGTGTGAATGCCACGATGATTGAAAATGTGAATTGTTACTGTTTAGAAGGTGACATAAGAGTTGGTAGCCTTGGATGTGGATATGCATCATGACAGAGTTCATGAGTACATGGAATCTCTTCAGATAATGTTTGGATGTATTATGACAGAGTTCATAAGTACATGGTATCTATTTAGATTGTGATTATGTGTATGGCATGACAGAGTTCATGATGATACTTATATTTTCTCAAGACAAGCATGATTATGATTGTCATGGTATATATGTGAAGACAATGACATGATATTAAAATGAACTGCGAATTCCATGAATTAACATGATTTATCATATGAATTTGAAAATAAATGTTGTAGTTACTTTAGAATTTTCCTACTAGGCTTCCAAGCTCACCCCTTATGCTGAAACATGTGAACTACTAAAGTAGGATGGACTTGGAGTGGAGGTTCCTGGCTAGATGGGATCTCAAGACTTTATAGACTTGTTACTTGACTTGTTTTACTGTTTTTGTTTTGACCCCACAAGGGCAAGAATACTGTAATCTTTTATTTTATGATTGGATTTACAATTGTAGGACCTAGTTAAGGTTTATATTTTATGAGACTTTCACTTTATTTAGTATGCTCTGTTGAACCATGGGTTATTTGAATGGTTTGGCTGCATCCATAGTTTGGATCTGAAGGTCATTCCCTTGGAAATCATCAAGATCTTATATCTTATATTTGAGGCATGACAGATTAGTACCAGAGCTCTAGGTTTAAGTTACCTAGGGTGAGGAGAATCTTAGAAGGAGATAGTGAAATCCTAGGAAGAGAACATAGAAATATGTTAACTTAGGATCCACATCTATGAATTGTGTGAAGTGTGCTTTCTTGTAAATATTTGTATGATATGTGATTGTTTGGTGTGATATGCTTATATGTCTATATATGAATGTAAATATATATGTATATTGATAATGCGTTATTTTATGTCGTCGGATTTACGCTTATTCAAAAACCTCTCCCTTTTTACTATACTAGCAAGTATAGAGGAGTAGGGTATCGAATCCACAAGGACTGGGGGTATGCTTTTATAAAGCTCTCCAGAAAGATTTAAGTTTTATTAATAGAGAAGAGGTGGAGAATTAAA
>JAUPMG010254705.1:0-21407 GCA_031762675.1 Pachysandra terminalis | reverse complement strand
CTAGAGGAAGGGGTGGAACTTGAGTAGGAAGAGGTGGGTCGTTCCCTAGGCGAAGGACCATGAGGTCTTCACCAACATACATATTTTGTTCCCCAGGAGAATCTTGCCGGTTTTGCATAACGGCTGAGTGGATTCCTTGAGTGTCACACAATCACAGAAGATGGTAAAAAAGGGAAACTCAACAAGCTCCCCAGCAGAGTCACCAAATGTTGATCCCTAAAATTGGTTAACAAACAAGATTAACAAAAATACCCAAGATGACAGATGTCATTATCTGAGTGGTTAACCAATGAGGGAAGATGGGTTCGAATACCTATCTCGTAATGGCCTAAACCTTGGTGGTCGTTCCAATACGAGGTTTCCGTATTTGAGGTTAAGTCAAAATGAACCCTAAAAGGAAAAGAATCGAAGATCCCTAGGAATGGATTCAGAGATGGCACAAAGACAGAGAAACCTTGAAGTCAGAGATTCTAGATTTGTCAGTCAATTCTAGGTTGCATCAAAAGCCGATCCTTTGTCCAATGGGAATGAGGGCTTTTATAGCCAAAATTCTTGGACAATGTCTAAATGACAAGTGTCGGTCATCGAGGGCTAGACATGGTAGGATGATTCCACGTGTCCTTGCCCATATGTTGACTGTCATTTATCACTTTATACAAGTGTGTGCAAGTAACCTTTGCCTTGTGCTCAATCCCTTTGATGTGACACCGCCCATGTGGGTTTGGCCAACTGCCAATAACCACTATGGGTCTGAAGAGACGTCTCTCTGGGCCACCATTCCTTTAGGTATCTCGATTTCCCCCCATTTTTGTTTTATTATACAAAAACGATTTAAGGAACTGGGGACATTGTCCCCGAGTGAGATCCTCTAAGGATAGCTACTTGGATAAAATAACTGCAGCCTGAGTGCGAGTATGTTGCTTCACGATATCGAGTTAAGTCATAACTCGATATTGTGGCATAATTCAACATGCAATCTCGGGTGTTCTCGGATATGAGATATAACTACCCCACAATGGTCTCTTTACTCGAGACTCGGGATGTAGGGTATCCTTCGCTACTAGAGTAGTGTTGTCATTTCCAAGATAACCCTTTAACACATAAGGGCATCCGTTGTGACGACTTCATAATGCGAAACTTGTTGTGAGGGTTGAGCCGAGATCATCAGTTTGATGATAAATTTTCCATCTCATGGTGGGTTAGGCCGTTGCAGTTCCGCGCGGAATCATGTAGTTGTCGTGCACGGTAAGGTTGTTGTCGGATTTGGTGATCAGATCATAAAGTCTGTCCTGATAAGATCGAGTTGTCTCTAATCAGTCTCGAGATTAGATCATAAAGTCTTTTCTCGGACTCGGGATAGGATCAAATCGTCTCTATCCGATATGAAGATCAGACATTTTAGTCCGTTCTGATAGGATCAAGTTGTCTCTAACTAGTTTCGAGATTAGATCATAAAGTCTTTTCTCGAACTCGAGATAGGATCAAATCGTCTCTATCCGATGTTGAAGATCGGCCATTTTAGTCTGTTCTTGAAGTTGCATGTGCCTTCTCATGTCCGGGTGCAGCTTCTTAAAAGCATGCTCTGAAGGGACTCTAAGGCAGGGGTAGAGGTGGAATTCCATAGGCAGGTGCCAGATGGCATCATCTTATTGGCCTAATTTGAAATTTCAAATTGAGGGGTCATCAGTACATGGTACTTGACGAATCCGAACCCAAGCCCGTACCCAATTAGATTAGATTTGAAAACAATATTAAGTGGTACGAATGGGCTCACGTAGCCCAATGGGAACTGAGCTTGGCCCTTCACAAGATGGGCTTGAACTGATAAATAGAGTTTTAATGAACTGATTTTGGACCAAAATTTAGGCTTGTAGATAAAAATGTTCTAACTTGAACTTAGATTTTGGAAAAATAAGGTGGTCGTTTTTACACTTTGGGATTACATTGAAAAAAAAAATACCAGTTATTGATTTTGTTGTAAGAAATGTTGTAGGAAATGCTACAAATGATTTAAAGTCTTTCGAAATATTAATCTATACTACAATTAAAAGCAAATACTACTTTTAAGATTTTTTACTACATTCTTTTATTATTATTATTATTAGTTTTTTTTTAAAATTATAATATAATACTTCTATTTTTATTAAAACTCTTCCACCCACCCACTTTTTTTTTTATTAAAACTCTTTCACCTATAAATCCTATCTCTTATCCCTAAAAATTCTCTATTTTTTTGGACTATCAAATTAAGAAATCTAAATAAATTAAAAAAATAAAAAATAACTAAATAATTATCAAAATCTTAAATTTGATTAGCTACTAAAAATCTTACTAACGAATTGAAGAATCTAACTAATAAGGGTCCGTTTGGATCGCTGGAATTTAGGGGTGGGAATTGGAATTAGCAGGTGTAAATTTCAATTCTTTCGTTTGGATGACCAATCCTCACGGGAATTAAAATTTACGTGGGAAAAAAATGATAACCAATTCCCACAATTCATGAGAATTATAATTCACACCCTAGGGGGTGTTTATTGTAATTCCCACGTAGACAAGTCTTTCGTTGGGGTGGCTTAAAAGGGTAACCCACTAGACCGGTTTCGATTTGGATTAGAGACCGGTCCGTCGACTGATCCTGTCAGTCTGGCGACTGGTCCGGTCTGGTCCAATTTTTTTAATTTGAAAATGTGTTTTTTTTTGTACCGAATCAAATTGGCCGGTACTGCTCATCTAAACTAGAACCGGCTGGGATCGGTCTGATACCCGGTACTAGTACATTAAACCTTGTTGCCATTCCTATTTGTAAAAGAATCCATCACTTGAGTTAAATAAAAAGTAGTAAATAATAAAATATACACTGGCTATACAAATTAAATAAATTAGGCTATGGGTAACGTGTCAACCAAACAACAGAATTTCAATACATATGAATTTTTAAATCATAAGATTTACAAATTATAATTCTCATGTATCTTTGAATTCATGCAATCCAAACGTACCCTAAGAGAAATCAATAATTTAATTATCAACTACTAAGAGAAGCCAAGAATTTAATTATCAAAATTTAGATTCTCTAAGGGATTTAAAGAACCTAACTAAGTCTAGAAATCATATTAAGCTTATTAAAATTAAGATTCTAACTAATTAATAAATTGATATTTTATTAATTATAATAATGTTATTTCATACTTTTAATTTTAAGATAATATTAGGATAATCTTTACAAGATAAATTTAAAATAACAGATAAGTTTAAGATCTTTAATTACTAGGTTGAAAAAGCAACATGCTAATTTTTTCTTTATATACACATAAATCCTATCTCTTATCCCTAAAAATCCCTTATTTTTTGGACTATAACTCATTAATTTCAATTTGTATTATTAGTTAATTATCCACTCCAATTGTCTTCTGCTTTTATTAACCAATTTAAATTTCCTTTTTAGACTAAAACTCTTATTCCAATCTACCCATGGTTTAGTACATTCATTTTTTTTTCAAGTTTTAATATAACACTTCTATTTTTATTAAAACTCTTCCACCCCACCCACGTTTTTTTTTTTGGAAAGGTAAGTAATTCCATTAGAGAAGAAGGGTAGAATGTACAAAGCAGGCCTCAAAACCCATTGGGTTGGCCAAACACGCCAAGAATTTGGTACAAACAAGCCATCGCATAGCATCAAAAGCCAACAGAAGTGGCATCAATCTGAAACAAGCACACACAACACCATGTGCACAAATCAGCACTTCAGCACCGCACATCACCTCAGAATCAATAGAGCAACACCAGCAATAGATCAGCATCCTAGCAGCTCACCACCACAGCCACCAACATTCAGCACAGCATACACTGAATGAACAGCAACACCATCTAAATTAACACCTTCACATTTCAGCAACATAAGCAAGGCCAAACCTCACCCAGCACCACAGCACGAACAGAGCATCCCCAGAGGTCAATCAGCACCATAGTAACGCACACCAACAACATCTCAACCCCACAGAAGCACCCCAAACAACACCTCAGTGCCACCCGAGCAACAACAGTAGCAGATCAGCAAAACAGTACTGCAATAGCATCAATGATCAGCTCAGTCCAGCACAGTTACTGAATGCACAACAGCACCAGCAGCAACAACATCAACACATTTCAGCACCACAGGCAAGGCCATGCCACACCCTGTACCTACAACACCTCAGCAACACAGAGCAACACCTCAGTTATGCTCACCATCAGCAACTCAACACCACAAATGCACCATGCTCATGACCTCAACCCATCATTTTTCTTGTCATCAACACCGCTCCAAATTCAGCACCTCGGCATCCATGAGCTCTGAACAGCACCCAAACACCAGCAAGAGTGAACATCAGAGCAGAAACAACAAGTGCCCAACAGCAACGTATACAGCAGCCAATGACACTGACAAGGCCATTCCGCACAGCATCAACAGAACCACCGACACTACTGCCACTTGGCCTGAATCTCCCAGTTATCCATTAGAGATCTGTTCTCAGGGGAGTCCACAACCTTGGTCATGGAAAATTCAAATCTGTCAACTACCTCCCTACAAATGGTCAAGAAGATTAGCCAATTAGGGGAGGACTTGGCTTTGAAAATCCTGGAGTTTCTCTCTTTCCAGATATGGTAAGTGGTAGCATTGAGAGCTAACCTATGGATCAAGTATTTGTTTCCCTTGAATTTCTCAGCACACCAGTCAAGCTCCTCCTACCACGAGAGGGGAAGATGCTGAATAGAGCACCTGCTAAGAACAACACACCAAATCTTGTTTGAGTATTGGCATTCAAAGAACAAGTGGGGGGGAGGGGGGTGGTTCTTGCTGCCTATTGGACAATACACAGCTGCAATCCAAGAGATAAAAGAATGTTTCACTATGTTTCCTAAAAACCAGATAACCTTAGAAGGCTTGAACGTATTGAGGCGAGGATAGATGAATACCAGTAGAGCTAGGAACCCAAGCAGCTCTATCATGACTGACAACAAACTTCACATTAGACAGAGTTTGCCATATAGCATTGAGATTATCATTCATGGACTGAAGCTCACTTCATCTACCATCAACAATAATCTTAGAAACTGTATCATAAATGTTAAATCCTTCATTATGAATCTGTCTTGGAGTAATAATT
Source organism: Pachysandra terminalis (assembly GCA_031762675.1). Lineage (NCBI taxonomy): Eukaryota > Viridiplantae > Streptophyta > Magnoliopsida > Buxales > Buxaceae > Pachysandra > Pachysandra terminalis. The sequence goes on along the minus strand of JAUPMG010254705.1, from coordinate 16,257 downwards.
TTGATAATTGGACCCTTGGAATGCCAGTTATCAAGCCAAAGCCAAGTGTCTTCTCCATTAGCAACCTGCTTCACCAAGAGTAACCGAGCCTTCTCTTAAATTCAGAATCCTTCTCCAAGACCCGGGCAAACAGTAGGAACTTTGATAGTCCAAAAAATCTTGTCCTTCACTACTTGATTCTTGATCCAATCAGTCCAAAGGGATGAACTGCCAGATTGTATAATCCAAATGTACCTCATAATAAGTATTTCATTCCTCTTCTTAGAGTTAAACAAACCCAGACTACCATCCTCCTTATGAGAGCAAATCTTATTCCAAGCTATGGGGTGAATCTTTCTCCTCATATCAGAACCAGCCCAAAGGAAATTAGAGCAAGCTTTATCAATCAATTTTAGAATTTTCTTAGGAAGTATGAAATAGCTCTGTCAATGAAGCTGGATACCTTGAAGGGCAGATTTTATCAACACCAATCTCCCAGCAAATGAGAGGGATTTGCCCTTCCAACCTTGGATCTTCGCATAAATAGTATCAAGAATAGGTTGGCAGTCCCTAATCTTGAGCCTGGAGGAGATGAGAGGAACCCCAAGGTACTTAATTGGGAGATAACCAATAGTAAATCCAAGCTTTTCAAGGATACTAGACTTCACTTGCTCGTTAACACCAGCGCAGAAGACCATGCTCTTGTTGCCATTAGCTTTCAGGCCAGATACGTGCTCAAAATGAGTCAAAACCTCATGAAAGATATCAATGGAGCCAATATTAGCATTAGAGAATAAGAAAATGTCATCTGCAAAACAGATCATAGCAATATTTAGTTCAAAACATCTGGGATGAAATTTGAAATTTGGTTGTCTTATGGCATTGCTCATAAGACGATGAAGCACCTCCATGACTAAGACAAAAAGGTAAGGAGAGAGGGGGTCGCCCTGTCTTAGTACTCTTTTGCCAATAATGAAGCCTTCAAGACTCCCGTTAATTTGAATTAAATAGGCAGTAGTGGAGATGCAAGCTCTAATCCATTTGCACATTATAGGAGGAAATCCCCATTTATCTAGCACCAACAAAACCATGTTCCAATTAATAGAATCATAAGCTTTCTGGATATCAACTTTAATGGCACAACGAGGGGAGCCTCTGTCCAAGTGGTAATCATGAATCAGCTCATGAGCAAGTAGGATGTTGTCAGAAATTCTTCTGTCAGGGATAAACATTGATTGGTAGTTACCAATGAGAGTTGAAAGCACTACTTTAACTCTATTGGCAATAATCTTCGCAATACACTTGTAGATAGTGTTGCAACAAGCAATATGTCTAAATTCGTGTGCCATGGAAGCATTGTTACTCTTCGGGGCCAAGCAAATAATAGTATGATTTACTTGTTTCAACATTCTGCTAGTTGAAAAGAAGTCAGAAATGGCAACGGACACATCCCCACCAACAATATCCCAAGCATCCTTGAAGAAGTGGGCAGTAAACTCATCCGGCCCAGGTGCCTTGTTATCTTGTAGACTAAACAGGCAGTTCTTAATATCTTCAGTACTGATGGTCTTGCCTAACTCTTGAATCTGATCCACCGCAAGCCCATTGCCAAAGAGATCAAAATCAAAGTTGCCCATGGAGGAAGAATGAGGTTGCACAAACTAGAGGAGAAGTGGTCAATAAACACTTTAGCAATGGTAGCCTGCACCTCAACATTTCACCATCGCAATTCTTGATGCTCATCAGTTTGTTCTTAGCTCTATGCCCCATGAGAGTCTAGTGCAAATATGCCGTATTGTCATCCCCAAGGTTCAGCCACTTGATCCTAGCCTTTTGCCTAGTTTAAGAATCAAGTCTGAACATAAGATCCTTATATTTTTTGTAGGCTTCTTTCTCCTTCAAAGAAAGTCCCAAATGAGAAGGGTCATCCATTAATGCAGATTGGGCGCTACACAGCTCCTATCTGGCAAAATCAACCTGACCCTCAAAGTTAGTGAAGAGGCGCTTGCTCCACCCTTTCAACACCATCTTGAGTCTCTTAAGTTTAGTAATCAGTTTGAACATGGGTGTGCCATCAACTTCTTGCTGCCAACTAAGTGAAACAATGTCCTTGTAATCAGTATACTTAGTCCAAAAGTCAAAGAATTTGTAAGGAATGTTCAATTTAGGACCATCAATATGCATTGAGATAATAATCGGGGAGTGGTAAGAGATACCAGGCAAGCTAAAATTAGCTTGGACAGCATTAAATTTTTTGAGCCATTCATGGTTGACAAGGGCCCTGTCAAGCTTAGACATAATCATATCTACACCTTGGCTCCGATTAGATCAAGTGAAATGGCAGCCAGTAACCCTAATGTCCATTAGACCAGCAAGGTCATTGGCATCATTAAAATCTGAAACAACACTATTGTTGATCGGAAGACCTCCAAATTTTTCATGAGAAAATCTAACTACTTGAAGTCTCCCAGAGCAATCCAAGGTTCTGAGGTAACATGGGAAGACAAAAATCTCCATAATCTTCTCCTATCTCCAATATCATTCATCCCATAGAAAAAAGACACCAGAAACTCTTCATTATTTTGAAAACTAGTAACAGACGTGTGAATGAGATGTCGCACTTTCCAAGCACCTTGACATTAAAATGATTAGGGTCCCAAATAACCCAAATCCTGCCTCTCTGGAAATGAGAGTAATTTTGTACCATATTCCATCCAGGGCAAATAGAATTTGCCACAATGCTATAGTTTATATAACTTACTTTAGTTTCAAGTAAACAAATAAGCCTATTCTTGAGATCTAGAATCAACTTTTTGATCTCACCTTGTTTGGAGGGGTGGTTTAGACCCCTGATGTTCCAACAGGCCCACTTAGTCATAAAATAATTTTCTTGGTAGCACCTCTCGTTGTTGCAACAATTCCCTGGGCTTCATGCTCTTTTGAATAATTCTTCTTGTTGTTTTTCTTTGATGAACCATGCTTTAGATTCGTATTTTTGCTTTTTTCCTCTGTTCACCATCCTCAAACAAATGTTGAGACTAATCAATATTAGTACTAGCCAGGCTTGCTTTCTCTAGTGGTACCATCCCTTGTAGAGCACCCACATCACACTCCTTGTTAAGGGAGTCAAATCTGTTCTGAATCATGATTTCCTTACCTTTACAATCACCTGAACCCACATTAGGAGAAATAGAGAGAATTACATTAGTTTCAATGTTGGGCCAAGCACTAACTAACTGGTTATTAGTTACATTCTCCTTTGTACTACCAGCTATCCCACCTTCCCTGATGTCATTTGTCTCTTCACAGTTATCTTGGAAGGGGAAATCTGTTGTTCATCACAGGCACTGCCCACTCCACTGATATCCAAAATAGTGGAATCCTCTCCTTCAAAACAAACAGGCAGCACAACATCATCTAGGCAGCTATCTCTCTCAGGCCTCATATCATTCACCTTAATGGTATTACTAGCTTCAACCTGCTCAAGTGGTTTAGTCATTTGATCCTCAACAATGGTCGATTGTTCCATTGGAGCCTCCTCATGACCTGGCAAGTGGCACCTTATTAAACTTCTTACCTGCAGGTATCCAAACTTTGGCTGGGACCTTAGTGCACGAATTTGTGGCATGACCAAAGCAATGTCAGATATCACATTTGCTAGGCTTCCACGCATATTCCACATCTATCTCGTACACTTCATCACCATTGTCATCTAAGAAAATACATGTCGGGAACGACCAGTCAGTAGAAATTTCAACGCACACTTGAACAAAATTGAGTCTTGTGTGATTCTTGGTGGCATCATCGGGATACATCGGAATGCCAAGGGCGCTGGCAATATAACTCAGACCTGAGGGGTGCCAGTAAGCAAGAGGAATTTTGCTTAATTTAACTCAGATTAGCACAGAGTTGGTGACAATTTTATCAAAGGAGAAAGACAGTCAATTTTCCTCCAAAATGCCATGGACCTTCTTCCAACACAAGTCTTCTTGTATTAGCGTTCCCAAACTTGAAGAGGAAGGAACCGTTAGCCAAGGAAGTAACCTTAACCATACCCATTCTTCCCCACAATTTCTCAGCAAATTGCTTGACAACCAAGTAGGGTAGTTTCTTGCCAATGAATTGGCTTACAAGGCAGTCCACCCCACCTACGCTATTTTTTATTAAAACTCTTTCACCCTTAAATCCTATCTCTTATTCTTAAAAATCCCTTATTTTTTGGATTATCAAATTAAGAACTCTAAATAAATTTAAAAAAAAACTAAATAAATTAAAAATATAAATAATTTTAAAAATCTAAAATTTGATTAGTTATAAAAAAATCTTACTAACGAATTGAAGTATCTAACTAATAAGAGAAATCAAGAATTTAATTATCAACTAATAAGAGAAGCCAATAATTTAATTATAAAAATTTAGATTATCAAAATTTAGATTATCAAAATTTAGATTCTCTAAGGGATTTAAAGAACCTAACTAAGTCTAGAAATTATATTAAGCTTATTAAAATCAATATTCTAACGAATTAATAAATTGATATTTAATTAATTATAATAATATTATTTCATACTTTTAATTTAAGATTATATTAGGATAATTTTTACAAGATAAATTTAAAATAAAAGATAAGTTTAAGATCTTTCATTACTAGGTTGAAAAAGCAATAGGTAAATTTTTTTCTTTATATAATTAATAATATAATAAATGTTATTAAAAATTATATAACTAACTTGCCATACCCTAGGTTGCCATGTGTTAATATAAATTTAAATAAAAGATAAGATAATATAATGAATTTTATTATGTTTCATATTTTTTAATATAGCAATTACTGAAATGTTAAAGATCATATTTTCTTTGTATTATAATTTTAACTATAACATGTATTATAAGATCAACCTTCACATACAACGCATGTGTACTTTTGCTAGTATACAAAAAAGTCAAAATGTTGTGTGCAACATTTTTCCAACAATGAATGATTGGTCCCGATGAATTTGCAAAATAAAAGGACCAATAACAAATTTTACTGTAGGAAATATTGTAGAGGCCAAACCAATTCCTTGAAATTTATATCCGGACAAGGTATTTGTTGTGTACAATGATACCATTAACACATAATATTTCATCATCTAGGTTCGCGCTCTGTTTCGACTTATACGAGCCGAGCTTGAGCTCTATAATTAGTCTCGTAAGCTGAGCTTGAACTAAAAAAAAAAAACTCATTATTTTAATGAGCTTGAGCTAAGCTTGGGTAGGCTTAGCTCGGTTAAAGCTCGACTTTATTTGTATACGAGATTATACATTTATATTCCTATATTTAATATTATATATTAATATTAAATATACATACATACATACATATATATATATATATATATATATTATAATAATAATTATTATTAATTATAATGTTAATGCATTTGTACTAATATAAGATTTTTTACAACCCAATTTTTTACGAGCAATGCGTGACCTCAAAATATTTTAAAGAGCCTAAATTAAACTTGAGCCCAAAATGTTTTAACGAGCTTGAACCGAACCTGAGATTTATGAGTACGAATCAAACATGACAAAGCTCGACTCGTTTACTGCCCTAATTATACGTAACAGGATGGAGCTACATCTGCAAAACAAATTTTACTATTATCAACACAACTTTTACTGCTTCCAGAGAAATGTTTTTATTCAAATTAAAAAAAAGAATCAAATTTGCTCTGGCAATAGCTATTCTACCCATCGAAATCCATCTTTTGTACCTTTAACGGGAGCATTTCCTCTATAACTTTGTACGAAAGGTTTGCTGCACCCGTGTTGAAATGCTTGTATCCTGCGTTGCATTTCAGCGCAGGGTACGAGCATTTTAACACGAGGTGCAGGAAATCATCCAGGTAGGTCCTAGACCAGACGAAATGCTCTCACCTTTGACTGTATTTTTACTTGACACGTTGGCCTCTAGCCACAGCTACTTTCCTGAGACCTTATGTAGAATTAAAAAAAAGCCATTAAAAAGCTTCCCATCTTATCTCTCTCCTCAATCCAGTCGTCGTTTCTGAAGCTTCTTCAGATCAAAACTATAAATTAAATTCTAAGAAAAGGTCAAATAAACGGGAAGAGATTAAAAAAAAAAAAAGTGAGGAGAGATTAACAGAGAAGAAGAAGAACAACAAGAACAAGAGAGGAAATTTTTTTATTTTTTTTCTTTCCTGTTTTGTTAGATCTTTTATTTATTTATTTTTTTTTAGGGAAAATCTGTTTATCTAGATCCTCGTCGACCTCTGAAATTCCATGGATTCCGATCTCTGGGCATCTCGACTTGCTGCTGCTAAACGGCAATAGACGTTGCAGCGTCACCAGAACTCGCAACTAGGTTTTGTTTCTTTGCATTCCTGTTTGCTCTGTTTCTTCTGGTTTTTGATTTGATTTTTTTTTTTTTTCTGTTAAGGAATTGATTTTGTTTTCTGGGATGTGATCGTTAGATCGGTCGTGCATCGATGATATTGAGGTGGAAGAGGAGGTTCGTCCTGATTTTCCCTGCCCTTATTGCTATGAGGATTACGATATCGCTTCTCTCTGTTCGCATCTTGAAGACGAGCATCCTTTTGAATCCAAAGTCTCTGTAAGTTGTTTTCTTTGTGAAATCCTTGTTTTTTGTTTATTATTACCTATTTTTTCTATGATTCAAGTTCTGTTTTTTCGATGCTGGATTTGGAGAATCTGATCAAGCTGTGCGATGTTCTTTCTTTGTTGTGATGGATATAGGGTTTTTGAATGTACGGACCTAAAGAATCTTTATGTGTTTGTGAAGAATCGGTTCATCTGATCTGATTTTCCAAAAGCTTCGATTATCAATTTTGATCATTTTTATTTTTTGTTCAGATTTTTTGTGGGATTTGGTGGTTTAAGACAAATGCATGGTCACAATATTTTCCCTGTTAGGTAGCTCGAGAGATCACTAGAATCATCATTTTTCTGAATTATGATTGCTTGGGCCTTTGTTCTACGCTTGTTGATCAGTTACATGGAAGAAAGTTTGATAAGATCTATTTGTTAGAGATTTGATCAGGTTAATACTGCTTTTCCTGGAACACATCCAGCTTACTGGTTGAATTGATTGTGTTTTAGTTTATTTTATAGAACCGGGTAAGGGTACTGGGATCATTTTCACAGGCTGCAGATACTTTTGAGTTATTAAAAATGTCCCGTTTCTGTTGATTCTTGATCTAAATCACACAATCTGTCATCCCTAGATGACGTTCTTGTGCTTAGAACGTGAATCTGCGTTCTGAGTGCAGAAATATCACCAATCCGCGGATTGTAATAAATGCATAGTAAATGTTGAATTAAGATACTTTAAAACATTTGGGGGTTAAGATTTGGAAAATGAATAATATTTTTGTTTTTTTAATTATTATTATTATTATTTTTTTTTATGACATACAAAAATAGATGGGTTTTATTCTGAAAAGAAGGTTAAATTAGGTTGATAGATATCCACTTTGAACTATATCTTCGTGCACCATTTGTATGTTTATGTACAGATGCTCTGTAGGCGCTTTGGACCACAAGTTATTTTCAAATTTGGCGCTCTCACTCCCCCTTTCGCTCCCACACCCGCTTGGCGTTCTAGTGACTTAGTTTTTGATGCCTTGCTAGGCTGTTGTCTTATCTTCCATATAGCGACCAATGTAATAGTTATCTATGTATATATATTTATGAGTGATCTTATTCCATTGTGTCACTTAATCTTCACATTTCTTAGGTGGTGGTATTGAAAGGGTTGTATAACATAACAAAGCTGAATTGGTACATTTCACTTGCTGCTATAAAAATTGAAAATTGAAATTTCTAAAGATATAACTAGTAGTCTGTACGCAAAGATCTTACAGAAAAGCATTTACAGCTGCTTAATTTCTCTGGATTAGAAAGACAGGTTCCTTATGACCATAAGCAGTGTGATATAGTTGGGTTCCTCAAGAATAGTATAATATCAAAATTCGTTCAATCTGAAGCTGCAAGTTGATTGAAAGTGTCAGAAACATGTCTGAGACGTTGAGGACTTAAGATGATCCTGAGCAAGGGTATTCTTCACATTGATGCTTTGTTTTCATATGATTCTGAGTAAGGGTATTCATTATCTTTGTATCAGTACGATGCTTGATACAGTTGTTGAGGGCAATAATGGATCGCTGGTGTGTGGTGGAGGTTTTTGCAGCTTATTAAAGCGAAATTGTACCAATTGTAGTAATAATCACTACTTAGTATATGCTTTGGTAAGTATTCAATTTATAGAATCTACTAAAATGGTCACTAAAACCTTTTAAATAAAATTTTTGTTGTTACTGTCACCATCCTTTTTGCTCTCTAGTCTCTAGGGCTGGAGGAAGCCTTGAAACGAAAGATGAATGAGCTTGAGTAATTAATGGTATTGTGCTTTAGTTGTGTAATTAGCAAGTAGGCAAGGAGAGTAGGAGCTCATAACAAGAGAGTGAGATTCCATTAAGAATTTAAAACTTTGCAACCAATCCTAAAGAAAGATGTTTACAACTTGAACGCATGAGCTGTGGACTATGGAAAGAGTGACGGAGCAAAAGCTTAACCAAATTGTCAGAAAATCATTTTGACTATATGCTAGGAAGGTCTGCTGTTGAGGCTATCTTTTTTACTTTTAACAGTTATGTGAAAAGTCTTGAGAGAAAAGGAGATACCTTCATATGATTTTTTATTGATCTAGAGAAATCGTTTGATAGAGTACCAACGGATTTAATCTGGTAGGTTTGGGGCAGGAAATAAGTGAACATATGAGGGAGCAGTAGCTAGGATGAGAACAATTGCCAGGGAGACAAATGAGTTTCTACCAATGATAGGTTTACATTAGGGGTCAACTATGAGCCCTTTTTTTTTTTTTAATTTTTAAATATCAACCCCAAGTGGGTTGCCCCAATGGCTTGCAGCTGGTGCCTCATGAAGCACCAGGTCTGGGGTTCAATTCTTGGGGAGGCCATTTCACTTGGGGCCACTGGAGGCTTACTCGGTCGTTAACTTCAGGGCCGCAAGGATTAGTCGTGGTGCGCACAAGCTGGCCTGGACACCCCGGTTATCAAAAAAAAAACAAACAAACTATGAGTCCTTATTTTCTTTGATTATGGATAAGCTGATTGCTCATACTCAAGGGAGGTCCTTGGTGTATGTTATTCCCAAATGATATGATTTTGGTAGACCAAACCAGAAACATATTCCTTTTTCCTAGTAATGTACATTCGAATTGGTTTATGCAAGAGAGTACCTTGTAGTTCTTAGATTGCTGATGTCCATATTGTTTGAAAAATGTTTGGCATAGATGTTGCTATATTCAAGGGAGGTCCATGGTGTATGTTATTCCTATGCTCCCTGTTAGTCCACCCCGACTTAAGTTGATTTCAGGTTGACAATGCTTCGTCTGTACACGGGTAGAATTGAGAGATCACATCATCTTTTATTTCATTTTCTTATTAAGGCGACCTTCCCTTCAAGATCGCTTTTAGTGATAGTTTTAAGTAGATCATCAATGGTTATACAGGTAGGGCCTGGACTGTTGGTACTTATTAACCGTTGTAGAAGAAATAACAGGAGGAAGCTTTTATATTTTTATGAGTATTACTTTTGAATGATTCAAAAGTATGAAATGGTATATGTGTGTATATATGTTATATATTAAGCCGTTATTAATGGTCAATGTAAATAATAGATAACAAATGTAACGGTCTGTCCAATATTTTATTCCAAAATAACATAATGGTCCTTGGGCCTGGACCGTTATTAGCCGTTAAAAATAACCATGATTTCAGTTTCTTTCTTATATGTTAACACAGACAGTTGAGAATCAGCCATTGATTGAGTCATTACATATTGCTCATGTTGGTTCGTTCAAAAAGCAGTGTATCATAATGGAGTGATGCAGGCATAGCTACGTATTTTTTAATTCTTACTTAACAGAATTGGAGGTTCTGATTTGTTAATTGAAATTTACTTTTTGAAAGAAAAAAAAGGTTGTTCCTACCGGCCAAACAATTCAACACTCAGTTATGCAAGATGATATATCTATTGCCAGTTTCTAGTTTTGACTGTTGTTTTCATTTTTAAGATATTTATATTTCATCTGCTCGATGTTAAGTCCCTCACCATTCTTCTCGATATATCTGTAGGTTTGTCCCATTTGTTCTGTTAAGGTGGCACGAGATATGCTGAGTCATATCACACTGCAGCATGGACACTTATTCAAGATATCCTTTTCATATTTGGTTTAAAAAAATGGAATAACATAATTTTTGTATTTTTCTTCAGATGATTCTGAAACAGCATGCATGTTCAGTTGCTCGGTTATAGTCCGATAACTGAAATTGTATTCCTACTTTTGTTTCCTTTAATTTATGATTACCTGCAGAGGCGTCGCAGGTTACGCAGAGTTGCTATTCCTAACAGTCAGGCACTGTCTCTGTTGGGTCGGGACCTTCGGGAGGCTCATCTACAGGTGCTTTTAGGAGGTGGACATCGATCAAGCAATGCTAATGCATCTAATGCAGCTACAGATTCATTCCTTCAATCACTTATTTTAAACTTCCCCACATCGGAAGCAGAAGAAATTTCAAAATCTGTGATCTCCAGTCCTGAGGATTCTTCTATAAAGAATGTGACGTCAACACAGACTTGGAAATCAAGGTAATGGTTTGTGGTTTCCTTTGATGATGGCACTTACTATTTTCATATGCTCTCCTGAAGAATCCATTATTCATCTGGTTACGATGCCTTGATTAGTTATAAGTATACTATAAGTATGATTTTACTGCCTTAATCATTTGCTCTAACTAGCTGGTGGTCAGTTTTATCATTATAAAAAGTTCTCATGAAATCATTGGTTTTATGTAATGGAGGACCAATGGGTAGGGGTGCAACTCGGTTCGGTTTGGGTCGGGTTGACCTCAACCCAACCCCAAACTGACCTCCTTGAAGGTCTACCCAAATCCAACCCGATTTGAAACCCAAACACCAAACCAATTTTATTTTATGAATCCTAAACCTAACCCAACCCAAACCGCAATTTCGGGTTGGTTTGGGTATGGTTAATTCAGGTTGATAATCACAATCACATCTTGAGTTATATATTTGGATTTATTCCAACTTGAACAATTTGTAAATACTTAAAAAATCAAATCTAATTCACCCAGCACATTTAACTGCAACAAAGCATATTGCAATTAAAAATTGTTATCAAACCATAAACATGTGGCCAGCTAGATTGGTTATTAAATCATAAACACTATTATGATTCAGGCATCAAGCAAAAAATATTAAGAGATGTTACCCATTTCAGGAGTTTAGAGGGCCTTTTTATAAACCCCTAAATTCTAAAATTTATATATATATATATATATTATATGTATATTATTAACCAGGTTAATTCGGTTTGGGTTTTGGGTTGGGTGGGGTTACCCGAATCCCTAAACCAAAACCGAACTGAATTAGTTCGGGTTGGGTTTTTTCAACCCAAAACCAATCCAAAGTGATATAAAACCCAATCCAAACCGACCCAAAGTCAGGTTGGGTCGGTTTGGGTTCGGATTAGCCCGACCCCAGGTGCACCCCAGTATGGGTAACATCCTGCAAATTAAACCTCCACCATTCTTATTGATGGTAAAGAAGGATGCAACTTTCTCCATTTGACTGATAAAAGTGATTTAGTCATCGTCCTTGGGAGTCTTGAATCTTAAAATTGTTTCTTTCTTTGCAGTTTTGATTCTTCACTGAGCCATGAAGAGAGGAAGATGAGAGAGGCCACCGTAAGAGCAGGTTTTGTGCAAGATATGCTTCTTTCTGCTCTCTTTAGTAATTAGTGGAGGAAGCATGAGAACCTCGCGAACGAATAGTGAGCTACTCAGTTATCTTGATAAGAGGCAGCATTGGGGTTCTAATGGTCATTAGGGGCAATATATATTATAGGACATCCCAGAACCTGCTTTTGGATGTTTATTGAAGCAGCAGTTATGATTGATCCATTTCTACTGTATCTTGACCAGAAATGTAGTATTGAAGGATTGGATGGTCTTTTAGAATTCTAGGCTTGACCATCTTAATGGTTCTTCACATAAATTCAGCTTTTCTATGTTTAGACACTAGCATGCTTAATCTTATTTTACTAATAAAAAGTGAATTTGAACTAAACTCCCACAGCAGATTTCTGTCTGTTGGAGCAGTCTTAAGAAGCCATTTGAACATGAGCCATTGTACTGGAATGTGGGTATGTGGGGTTTTTTTTTCTTCAAAAAAAAAAAAAAAAAAAAAAACTAGATGCATTGAATGGTTGGATCATCCAAACACTGGTGGATTTTTGTTCCTCTGAGTTCAACAGAATCAACACCATCAATGTGGCATGAAACCTAGAGGGGCTCGGATCGTCTGCACCTAGAATCGTCCACCGGTGCGTGCACCAGTGATGTGATTGGTGCATTCCTTTTAAAAAAATTCGGCTTTTCTAAATTTCAAAGGTTCAATTCTTCTTTTTTTTTTTTGTTTTAAAGGTAAATGCACCCAATAACGTCCCCGGTGCGTGCACCGTGGACAATTTTCGGTGCAGACATCCGGAGTCTGAAACCTAGCACATACCCCAATCTGTGCTTGACTTGGATACTGAGACAGGAAGATGAGCGATGTAGAGAAACACAAACACAATAGTACAGGAAGTCCCAGTTTCTGATTTCTCAACTTCAAATATTGTTGGTAGCCGAACAATGTGAGATAAGGACAGGCAAGAGCAAAACGAAAAGCACCTAAAAGAGCAATCTTTTTATTCTTGGGTATACATCTAAGAAAGACTAGACTGTCTCAAGGCCAAATAGACCAAACACTAAGAAAGAAAGACAGGAAGAAGAAGAGGAATTGAGGGACAACAACACGAGAGGCCCCAGAAGAAAGAAGCACCCCAATGGTAATATCACATAAATCCTTCACAACACGCAGCCCATTCAAAAGCTTCCCTGCTGAAGTCTTCTTGGCATCAGCAGCATTCTCCACTACTAGTCTTCCCTGCACCACACAGTTCAACAAACAGGAATCAAATGGATCATTAGGTTCTTCTGCATTACAGCGCTCAGGTGGTTTTGGGCATAGGAAGTAGTCATCGTCTTCCCTTGCCAACACAGGATGATGCTGATGAGAAGAAGAGAGCACAAGAAAGAGGAAAAAACTGATAAGAAGAAGGAACCCCATTGAAGGCCATCTCTTCAGGTTCCAGAATTTTTTTCCACTGAGATTATCAACTCTAGTTAGTGCTAAATGCTATCTTTCTTTCCTTGTGAAAGAAGGAAAGGAATCGAAAATGGAATGTAATAAACGGCTCTTCCTTGTTTAGAAGGCTGCGTTTGGCCCAGCTTGTGCTTATGGATAAGTTGCTCAGTAGGAACACTCATCCACAACAATAATAAATTACTTATTTGAAGAAAATAGAGTTTGGTAAATACATTTTTTTTTAGTGCTTATGAAAGCTTAGGGGTAAAATAGGTATTATAAAAATACTATTAAAATTTAGAAATAACATTTATTTAAGTGCTTATGAAAGTTTAGGGGTAGAATAGGTATTTTAAAAATATTATTGAAGTTGTGAAATAGCAGAACACATAAGAACTTGGGAGAAGATCCCAGCAGTTTCTCATGGGTAGCCTTCTTCTAGTGCTTATGGGTAAGCAAATACTCATAAGCTCTACCAAACACATATTTAATTTTAAAAAGTGCTTATATAAGCTATAAGCTGCAATAAGTACTTAAAGAAGCCAAGCCAAAAGCAGCCTTTAGCACAAAACCTTTAATATTTTTGGTGATATGGGTATCTAAACCTTTTGATTTAGTATAAGAGAATAGATGGCCCTTGTATTACCATAATTCTAATGTGTGCATCAATCATCTGAATTGGACATGAACTATGGAATATTCCTAAGTATAGCTAGTTTACTTTTAGGTGTAATTCAGTTTGATTCTTATATTCTAGAGTGAAATCATGGTTCTATGGACCGGTCTGTTCCGGTTCATATCAGGACCGGGACCTCAATGGTCCAGTCAATGATACAATCGGTTCATATCTGGATCGGTCCAATATCTATCGGTCGTCTAATATTTTATTATTTTTTTTAATTTACAACTCGAAAATAACATCAAATTTTTATTTCTAAAATAAATTTAATTGTTTTGAATTTTTTCAAAATCGTCCCAAAATCTCTTTTTGTCTTATCTGTTTTTCTTTTCAAAACCCTCTTAAAATTTCTAGTATTAACAATCTGACCCCTTCAATCGAATAAAAACGATTTTTTATTTCATTTTTGGGAAAAAGGCGTTCTCTTTCTTCTGGAGCTCGGCAAGCAGTAAACCAAAATCCTAAACCCTCATTCTTCAAACTAAGACCTTCTTCTCCGGCGGCGGTATATTCAGGCGTCCTCATTCTTAATCGGTAATCCCCTTCTTCTTAATCTCATTCGAGTTCAGAGGATTTCAAATCTGCAAAATTTTAATTCTACAGTCTAGTTCCATTTCTCTATGTCAAACATACCCTAAAAGGAAGTATTAAACTGAAGTTGGGGTTCCTTGTAAAATTCGCTGGAATAAGAGAAGAAATTTGAAGCTTTGCAATAGAAAAAGGGTTTCTAGATCTCTTTGTTCATTTTTAAGATGAAGGAGGAAGAAGTGAATAGATGTCAGATTCAGGAATGGTACCCAGAATTCAAATCCGTATCAATCAAAACCCTAATTCATGAGCTACCAGAGTCCTTTGTCCAGTACCTTCTCGAAGAATCTGAGCCTTTCCTCCTTCCCCATTCTATCTCTGATGATGATGCTCTACCCAATAGAATCCATAAACCTGAAGAGGAGGAAGATTATCAAGTATCAGAAGAAGGATCGGAAGAAAATGAATCAGAAGAACATCCTTCACTTGCACCACCTTGTTTCCCAGAACTTGAATTGAAGATTAGGGAATCGATTGAAACCCTTGGTGGTTCTGTCTTCCCCAAGCTGAATTGGAGTGCACCCAAGGACTCAGCTTGGATTAGCACAACCGGTACCCTCCAATGCACGTCGTTTAGCGAGATCGCTCTCTTGTTGCGATCTTCCGATAGTTTGGTTCATGATCTTTGTCATGCATTTGACTCATGTGATGATAAGAGCCATGTGATGATAAGAGCTCCTCGAGACCGCCAATTTTCTTCCTTGCCCTCCGCAAATGGTACCCATCTCTTCGACCGGAGATGGAATTCCGTTGCTTTGTCCGGGGGCGATGCCTTCTGGGAATTTCCCAACGTGAGGTCACCGGATTCTATCCTGTTGTTCTTGAGAAAAAACAAGAACTTGAAGTGTTAATCGACGAATTCTTCATGGATAATGTGATGCTGAGATTTGAATCAGAGGACTACACTTTTGATGTTTATGTTACAAAGGATGGGCGAGTTAAGTTGGTGGATTTCAATCCTTGGGGTGCATTTACGTTGCCATTGTTGTTCACTTGGGAGGAACTGGAGCAGGGCTTTAGGGAAAAAGGGGAGGATTGTGTGGAGTTTAGGATCATAGAGAGCCAATGTGCAGTTTGGCCTGGGTTGAAGACGGCGGTTCCTTATGATTACTTGGACAAAAGCCCAGGAAGTGGTTGGGATCAGTTCTTAAAGAATGCCGATGAGGAACTGCAGAGACTGGCAAGGTCTTCTCAAGCTGCTGGTGCCTAGGGAGGGACTTGTTTTCCCCAATTTGTGATAACTGGTATGTAGCAACTAGCAATTTTATTTTTATCAACGTGGCTCTCTTGTGCTCTTGTAAATTTGTTATTATATGTTTAAATTGAGATTAGAATATTCTTTGAAAGAGATTTAAGTTTGATGTTTATGTGAACCCGAACCAGTAAATTTATTTTTGGTTGCTCCAGTACTCATTACATGAGCAGTAACTTTTCTATAAAAGATGTGTTATAGATCTTCAAACTACATGCTGCAATTGTTATAATTTATGGTGTTTTTAGTCATAATTAATGGGATAACTGGTATGCAGCAATTTTTGATTTTTAATTTTATCAATGTGGCTCTGTATTGATATTTTAATTTTTTTTTTTCTGTTGTGGTATTGTAAATTTGTTATTATATGTTTAAATTGAGATTAGAATATTTGTCGAAAGAACCCGAGCCTGAAATTTATTTTGGGTTGCTCCATTACTATAAAAGCTGTGTAATAGATCTTCAAACTTCATGCTGTACTTTTGATTTAATTGTTATA
>JAUPMG010254678.1:0-21410 GCA_031762675.1 Pachysandra terminalis | reverse complement strand
GTCAAAGTATGGTGGAGACAGTTTCTTGAATTTCTCCAGCCAAGAAATTCCTCCCCCATTATGGTTTCTAGGAGCTGTTGTCTGGGTCTGTCGCATGGTTTGCTCGCCTTGGAGCGCAGTAGCCATCTCTCCCAGCACTTGATAAATTCCTGATAGATTAGAATCCGCGTCCCCTCCGGACGATCCTTCCCCTGCTGAGACAATTTGCCTACGTCCAGCCATCTACACAATAAAGTCTCTAAGTACATAATGTCATAATCCTAGTCTAACATATGCACACATACATATGTACATTCAAACATAGGAATATAGACATATCACATTATATGCACGTACTATATCAAAGTATAATTCATACAATTCACACAAGTGGCTCCTAGGTTGACATATTTCTAGGTTCTCGTCCTAGGTTTTCACTCTGACCTAAGACTTCCCAAAGCCTAGACAACTTAAACCTAGTGCTCTGATACCACCTCTGCCACGCCCCAAATCCAAGATATGGGAATCTCGAGGATTCCGAGGAACCGACCTTCGGAACCCACCGCATGGATATGGATAAACCACGATAACATCAACCCTTACCTAGTTGAATCAGAGTCTCAACAGAATAATAATCAGCCGAATTCTTTAAAAATTAAAACTATAGCCCAACCAAACATATTGAGCTATCGACCCACAATCAAGAGTAATAAAATCCATAAGATCTCTATTACAATGTTTGTCCTCCACAGGGTCAAACCAAAGTAAGTGAAATAAAATAAAGTAAAATTAATGTAGTCTCAAAAAGCAATAGTGTCTCTAACACCATCTCCAAAGGCCAGCAAAGACTCAGACCATCCGATCACCTATAGAGATAAGGATCAGTCGAAGCGTAGTAAAAAAATCCTATGAGTCTACAATACGTACTTTTATGCATGTAAATCAACACAGTTCATTTCATGCATTCCACTCAGCACATACTACCATAGTCGTATGTGTATTAATCATATCATCATACTATATATCACATACAAGCATGAACATTTCAATCATCATGTAACATCACAGTTCACATGGAAACACAATATATTCATTTATAATCATCAATAGTTCATAATCCCCATAGTCCCACTATCTTAAGATTACCCACATGATCCCATCATGTCCAAACAGATTCCACATGGTTCAACCATGTTCCAAGCAAATAGTCACTTAAAAGTACACATGGTCCAAAAATGTTACAGAACAACAATATCACAGTGGTCACATAGTCTAAATATATTCCACAACAACCACCACATGATCCCACCATGTTACGGCCAATAAACATACAACATATACCACATGGTCCCACAATGCTACAGCCAATTAACCAGATAAACACATTTCACATATCTAACACATAACTATTCCTTTAGGGACTTGCACCCACGGAGGAAGTCTCATGTATCATTCCTTTAGGGACTTACACCCACGGTGGAAACACACCATTATGCACATAAGCAAACACATGTAAACACATAGTCTCACTATGATCACAAGTACACATATCACCATTCTTTTAGGGACTTTCACCCACGGAGGAAGCCACCATTACAATCCTTTCCTTTAGGGACTTTCACCCATGGTGGAAACACACCTATAACCAGAAGGTCCCACCTTGCTACGACCAATGCGACCCAATCACAATCATCCACAATCAATAAGTCACAATGTACGTGCATCACAATCAAGTCAAATACAATGCGGTGCAATGCAAGGTATAATGCAAGTATGGAGTCAAATAAGATGCAATGCAATGCAGGGTGTCACCGGGCCTAGCCCAGTCACATGCTCATTCCAACTCACGATATGGTGGAATCACCATATATACGACCTTTAGGGACTTTCAGCCATGGTAGCAACACCTGTCATCAATAACCCATTCTTTTAGGGACTTGTACCCATGGAGAAAAGCCACCATTTCTATTCCTTTAGAGACTTGCACTCTCGGTGGAATACACCAGTATACCTGCATTCCGTTTAGGGACTTCCGCCAACAGTGGAAGCACACCTGTAACTAGAGCTCCCTTTAGGCATTTTCACCCACGGTGGAAACACACCCGTACCATGCATTTTCTGACTTTCACCCACGGTGGAAGCTCACCTATCCATGTTCTTATCTTTAGGGACTTTCACCCATGGTGGAAGCGCACCTATCCACAGCACAATTTAAGTCATTCAAAACACAAACACAATCATAGTATTGGATACTCACAGTATCCTCAATCAGTCATTCACATACAATCAGCATCATCAATTTCACATCTAAGTTATACTGAAGTCAACCCAAGTTATCCTAGGTCAACATTGGATGCTAGAAACATTAATCACCCAATCTAGTCCTACATGACCAACTCTAACCATACCAATCTCATATTGAAGTCCTAAAACCACATCCCAAGCCTTTGAGTTAATAGCACTTCATATACTCATCATCCAGTCCGATAATCCTAAGTTTTGGACATTCGCCTACACTTTCTATGATTCGTGCAAATCTAGACCTTTTGCACACAAACCATCCATACAGGCATGTGCACAACTCAATGAGGATCCTCCCCATAAAATTTGGAGTCATTTGTACTTCGGTAGCTTCCAAGGACTTCGGTAGCTTCCGAGTCTCCTACCGAGTAGCACAGCTGTCGAAGGTCAATAGCATGTCCCGAGAGCAGATCATTTTTACCAATTTCGGTAGCTACGGAGTAGCTACCAAATGTCCTACCGAGAGTCTCGGTAGTACTACTACCGACGCTTGGTAGCATGTCTCGAGAGCAAGTGATTTTTGCTAATTTCGGTATCTAATTCGGTAGCTGCTGAGGTTGCTGCCGAACTTGTAAATTAAACCAAAATCTAGGTTTTTACTAAGGTTTTGTACCACTGATCACACCTATTGATTTCTAAGGTTTTAATCACTCAAAACAATCTCTAAACATATACATAAATCCCAAACAACATATACACAAAACTTGTTCATTCTCATAGATCTAACAAGTAATCAAATCATGGATTATAAATACATAAATAATATTCATAAGAACTCATGAGCACGCATGGAACACAGCATCATAAGTGAACATGGAGATCAAACAACGTGACTATATTCTTTCTAGTTCATATAGATCCTAGATCTAATCATGCTCACATACCAGAATATACAACCAACTATATCTATAGCATTGAGATAATACGTAAAATCAAATACCGTAAAAACACAGGAATCCCTACCTCGTTTGTGTAGAGTTGATCTAGGTCTATTACAGCAACACGAATCACCTGGATCTTCTTCTTTTTCTTCTTCTTCTTCTAAAAACCAGATCTCTGCAAACCCTTTTTTCCTTCTCTTCCTTGATCGTATGAAACACACTTTCTCTCTTCTTAGATCATTACGTGTGTTAGTGGGAGAACTCAATAACTCCCTCTCTCTAATTCAAGTTAAATTGAAAATTCTATAATACCCTTACCTTGCCCATTGGGCTTATTCAGCCAGCCCACTTGTGACCAATTAATTGTGTTGTGTTGGATCCAAGCCCAATACACCTAATTCATAAAATAACACAATTAAATCATTAACTTATCATATTTACACATAGGTCCAATCCAGCCCCCATAAATATCAATTAAATCCTAAGGATTTAATTAGGATTAACTACCATTTAATAATTAAATTAAATAGTAGGGCCAGGGTCACTACAGTTCCAATCCCTAATTAATGGTTGAGATTTAAAACAAGGCATTAGTAACAATTCTCTACAAACTAAAATAGCAACTATTTAAACTAAAGCTAGGATTCTAAAACAAGAATTAGAAAGAAATCATATTAGAAAGAAACCAATTAAGACTAGGAATATTAATCTAAGGGCTGAGATTCAAATAAATTAATCGAAGGGTAGATATTAGAGTTTCTTAAGTTTCTAATTCTAGAGTTCCTGAGTGCCTATACAAACATAAGACCTTAGGAGGTTGACTCATCACTTGGAGAAGAAGAAGAAGAAGAAGAAGAAGAGCAAGAGGTGTGAATTCTCAACACCAAATCAAGGTAAGTATTCAAGTATAACTGTATTTTTGATTTAAATAGGTGTACCAAGCTATTTTCTTTAAGTATGACATATATTAATGGTTTTCAAACTAATTTCTGAGTTTTAATGCTAGTACATGGTGTGTGTGATTCATGTTATGTTTGTTAAGTATTTTGAATGGGACTTTTTGCGGAATTCCATATTATGTGAAGTTACTTAATCATGTTTTATGTTTAAAGTTCTAAAGGAAGCAAAAAATAGGTGTTTTTCTACTATTCGCGAGGTTCGGCAACCTGCTTGGTCTGCCGAGCAGTGTGTCGAACACCACTAGGAAGCCTCGGCAGACTACTCAGCCTACCGAAACCCTACTGATCCCTGATAAGTCATGAAATACCACATATTAAGCCCTTAATTGCGTGACTTATCTGTTATTTACTCACATTAAAACCCTTCATTTTACATAGGATTTACCAATTTTGTTTTACCTTCGCACTATATTTTAAATGTCTTAATTATGTTTAATTTATTACTGCAGAAACAATTTTGGAGACCAATCATGGTCAAGGGAAATCAAACCCAAACTGGTTCAGATCGAACCATGGTCAGATTAGTTCAGATCGGACGGGTAAGATTAGTTCAGATCAGGCAGGTAGGATTTTAAGATCAGAACCAGAAATGAAATCCGACCCGATCCGACTAAAGTCACCCGAGCCGATTCAGCCAAACTCATCAAAGGCGAGTTAACCCGATTCAGATCCGCCAACCAAGGAAGCCGACCAAGACCCAACTCAATCCAATCAAGCCGGTGCGACTCTAACCCACTAATCAAATCAGTTCAGTCCAAGTCATTATGAACCAAAGGGTTAAAGGTGTTTTTTTTGTTATTTTCCTAAGGAAAGGGACTGATTTGTAAATGATTAGTTAGTGGGGGAGAGAGAGAAAAGGATTAAAATTGTTTTAGAAAGAGGCAAGGAATTATTTTTTAGTTTGGGGAGAAAGCGTAATTTTTAAAACATGTTGTCTTCAACCTCCAAATTAGAAACAGACGAACGACTTGAAAAAAAAACAGAGTAACCCAAATCAAAGTGGAAAAGGGAAGTA
This sequence comes from Pachysandra terminalis, assembly GCA_031762675.1. NCBI lineage: Eukaryota > Viridiplantae > Streptophyta > Magnoliopsida > Buxales > Buxaceae > Pachysandra > Pachysandra terminalis. The sequence goes on along the minus strand of JAUPMG010254678.1, from coordinate 16,275 downwards.
ACAAAATTAGCAAGAAAGACCCAATGGGGCTGAACTGAAATTAGCAAGAAGGAAGAAAGCCAAGGTCTGATTCGTTTTGGCAGCTCATCAATTAAGAAGAAGCAAGAAACAAATCAGAATAGGAAAGAGTTGTTGTACAAGAGGGTTATCTGTGCGTTTCTAATATGGGAATTAATCCCCACAGATCCTCCTTTAGGCCCCTGGAAATGACACCGAGCCCAACTCGGAATGCCAAGGAGCATGCCGAGCACCACAACGAACTTTTAGGACCCTGGAAAAGCTACTGAGACCAAACTCAGCATGCCGAAAAACATGCTGAGCCTGACAAAGAGACCAAAGGAAAAAAGATCCCAGAACCAAGAGGGGGAGTTCGGCAACCTGCTCGGCTTGCCGAAAAACCTACCGAACCCAACCCAAAACCACTCGGCAGACCAAGGGGAGACCCTCAGCATGCCGAGATTCAACAAGATTGTCCGTTTGAGATGACATTTGACATACATGCTTACTTTGACCTAATTAGACTTATTTTGATATTAATTTTGCTAAATTATGATTATTTCATTTAGTTACTTCTTCATAGACCCAATTGCTATATTTAATGAACATATGATATTTTGACATACTTTCATATTGCATATATATTCATTGCTATCATGATATTTAGTTCATTTTACACATTGTATACATACTTTGATTGCTTAGTTAATGCGCACATTCTCACTTGCACAACATTGGACCTTTTGCTTCATGACCTTGGATTTAGTCTAAATGCTTAACCCTTGCCATGAATCCATACGTCTGGAATTCATGATAATCATGAGAGTGTTATGATCTAGAAATCATAAAGGGTGAGAATTTTCTATTTTTATGTGTTGAGGGACTAGCTATCCCAATATACCAACTATTTGTCCTATGGACTATAAGGAGTGAAAATCTGTTGGTTACCTAATAAGTATAATTCCCTGAGGACTTTTCACTTTTGTGTGCCTTAGATTTTCCCTTGATAAAAAATATATGGGGGAATTATGCTCTCTAAGTCGAAGCCCCTTAAAACTATGTTGTGCACATAGAATATCTTATCTTTAAGAGTGGCCCTGTATGGTGGGAAGGTTCATTAAGACAATCTTTCTCATAGAAGGATTGATCCAGTGGGAACTTACATTATTAGATTACTAACCATCATACATATTGCATATTAGATTGTTTGTCTTAAATCACATGTGGTGATTATACATGCTAGGTGCATAGCATGCATTAATAATTGAACCAGCATATTGCATTGCACATTATATCATATTGCATCATATTCATCATTCATCTCATATTGCATCATATACATTATTCACATCATTATTTCATACACTAACTATTATAATTTTATTCACGGATTACCATTGAAGAGTAGCATTGTCCCTACTTTAATCTAAAATATGATTAGACTTGTTTAGTTACAAAGCCAGTGTAACTTACGCTTTTGAGCACAACATATTTTAAGACCTATAGATGGTGGACATTAGGACCATGTGGATCAAGATGAAGGACAAGGATATGATGAAGATTTTAGTTATAATTAAAACTTGTTTGATTATTTTAGTAGAAACTTGTAGTAGGGCTTATTTGTTGTAATTTAGTACATAATAGGTTTGATTTTTATTAGCTAACAGGGATTGATTTGAAGCATGAGACTAGTTATATTTTTTTTCGTTGTTTTTTGTTTGAAGGTTTTTTGAGATGAATATTATCTTAATAATACTATTTTCCATAACTTTATTTATACATTATCTTACTTAATTCAATGATTTTGGTAATGTATTGCTTATCCACTACCATATGGATATGGGGTGAGAGTTACAACTTAAACATGGGGACTCAATTGAGATTTTGAGGTTTGGGATGTGACAAAGTGGTATCAGAGCCTAAGTTTTATGTTTTCAATCAATTCCATAAGTTTTTGATGTGTTGATATTTCAAAGTTTTTTCTATGTTGATGTTTAAAAGTTTTCTATGTGCTGATTGTTGTTATTACTAACATTGGTTGTTAACTTATGTGGAAGAAGATTTCTTTTATTTTATAGACTTGCTAATCATCTTGTTGAATGGCTAGTGGAAGAAGAGGTAACATGAGTGCTAGTTCAACCGGAACTGATAATCAAGATCCGCAACTGACTGATTTTATCGTGTGTTGGGAGGGATGGCCTCATTGATGCAACAAGCACAAGCTCGATCAATACCACAACAATCTGAAATACAACCGAATACTCGTAGCATTAAGAAGATCTATAAGGAAAGGATCTCTAGAAACTACCAAGCAAAGTTACAAGAAAGGCAGAGGACACGAGAATCAATAAACATTCCAAGGTTTGCTCCAAATAGGAAGTGTTACAATAGTGGAAGGATTGGACACCATCAAAGAGATTGTCAATTTCCAAAGAACCAATGGCGAAACTCATCACAAGAACCAACTAACACTTAGAACTTTGGAAAAGCATGCGTAAGGTGTTTCAACTGCAGAAGGTTAAGACATCGTCAAAAGGATTGTTGGATACCTAAGGAACCGGTACAACTGCAGCAGAATTAACAAGGAAAAGATGACGCCATCGAACAACAACAAGGTGAATTCACAGAAGGTATGTTCGCGTCTCTCACGTCTCAGCAAACGTTTTTGCTTTGCACTCCTTTATAGCTAATTCATTAGTGAACTGTTTGGGTTTACCTATGAAGGAACTAGAAAGGAGTCTTGTAGTAGAAAATTCCATCGGAGGTTCAGTATACTCAGGGAAGGTATGTGAGTCTTACTTAGTTATGGTAGGTGAGTCCACGTTACCAATTAACCTAATTATGCTTAACATGACGAAATTTGATGTGATTTTGGGTATGGATTGGCTAATTGCGTATCATGTGCAAATAGACTGCCATAACCGAATAGTGTCTTTCATATCACCAGAGGGTACAATTGTAAAGGGTAGATTTTCTAAATCCGAATTGCTGAATCATAACAGATTTATGGGCAATAGATGAGAGGGGAGGATAGGAACCGATCCCAATAGTATGCTAATTTGGAAGTGAATTCACAGACATACTAGGATTGCTTCCCAAGAGAGCAGTAGAATTTATCATTAACTTAAAATAGAGGGTATGAATCCTATTGCACTACCAACTTACCGCATGGCACCCACTGAGTTGACGGAGCTGAGAACACAATTAGATGAGTTGCTTTCCTTGCAATTCATTCAACCAAGTTCATCACCATGAGGAGAATCAGTTTTGTTCATGAAAATGAAAGACGAATCTCTTAGACTACGCATCGACTACCAAAAGCTAAACCAAGTGACAGCGAAGAACAAAGATGTGCTATGATTTATGACGAGGAGTTCAATGAACGCGGACAAATTGGCAAGATTGTACTTGAAGGAGATCATCCGACTACATGGAGTACCTATCACAATAGCTTCAGATCATGGTTCTCTATTCACTTCAAGATTTTGGGGGAGTTTGCATAAAGCTATGGGGACTCAACTCGACTTCAGCATTGCATTCCACCCTCAAACCGACGGCCAAATGGAGAGCGTATATCAAGTACTTGAAGACCTGCTAAAATCATGCACTCTTAACTTCAAGGGAAGTTGGGAAGATCACTTGGCACTTATAGAACAACAGCTACCAAGCAAGCATCGGAATGGCACCATTCGAAGCACTGTACGGAAGACCTTGTAGATCACCATTGTGTTGGAACGAGGAGAATGTACACATGCTCCTAGGACCAGAGTTAGTTGCTGAAACAACGGAGAAGATCAAACTCATAAGAGATCGAGTTGTTACTGCTTAATACCGACAAAAGAAGTATGCTGACTTAAGAAGAAGGAAGCTGGAATTCATGGTAGGAGATTTTGTATTCCTAAAAGTTTCACCAACCAAAGGAGTATTCAGATTTGTTAAGAAGGTTAAGTTAGCACCTCAATATGTTAGACCCTTCGAGATTACGGAAAGGAATGGAGAAGTGACCTACAGATTACAACTAATGTCTAGCTTAGACCTAGTGGATGATGTATTCCATGTCTATATCTAAGAAAGTACCATCCAGATCCAACAAGTGTGATTGATTGGCAAACAATCGCAATCAAAGATAATGCAAAAAATGAAGAGGAACTTGTAGAGATTTTAGATCGAAAGGAGCAAGTTCTACGCAACAAGGTAATATCAAAGGTGAAGGTTCTATGGAGTAATCACGGAACGTCGGAAGCAACATGGGAACTTGAAGCTGACATTCAGGAGAAGTACCCACAACTTTTCAATTAAGGTAAGCGAATTTCAAGAACGGAATTTTCTAAAGGATGGTGGACTGTAATAACCCAAACAAAATAATTGGGTTAATATGTAAATAATAAAATATTAGGGGTTAATTTAAAATTTTAGTAACAGTTGTCATGTTCGACTTTTTAACCGATTGTGATTGGTGGATTGTACAAATAGAAAACTAGGTACAGCACACACAATTATAACTTCTAAAGTTAAGACATGTGGCAAGGATGTTGTAGGAGCTTCCAATCTCGAATTAATGGCTGAGATTTAAAACAAGGAATAAGTAACAATTCTCCACAAACTAAAATAACAACTATTTAAACTAAAGCTAAGATTCTAAAACAAGAATTAGAAAGAAATCAATTAAGACTGGGAATATTAATCTAAGGGATGAGATTCAAATAAACTAATCTAAGGGTAGAGATTAGAGTTTCTTAAGTTTCTAGTTCTAGAGTTCCTGAGTGCCTATATAAACATAAGGCCTTAGGACGTTGATTCACCACTTGGAGAATAAAAAAGAAGAAGAAGAAGAAGAAGAAGAAGAAGAAGAAGAAGAAGAAGAAGAAGAAGAAAAAGAAGAAGAAGAAGAGCAAGAGGTGTGAATTCTCAACACCAAAGCAAGGTAAGTATTCAAGTATAACTCTATTTCTTTATTTAAATAAGAGTACAAAGCTATTTTCTTTGAGTATGAAGTATATTAATGGTTTTCAAACTAATTTCTGAGTTTTAATGCTAGGACATGGTGTGTGATTCAAGTTATGTGTGTTAAGTATTATAGATGAGTTTTGTGCGGAATTCCATATTATGTGAAGCTACTTAATCATGTTTTATGCTTAAAGTTCTAAAGGAAGCAAAAGAATAGGTGTTTCTTTGCTGTTTGCCAGGTTCGGCAACCTGCTCAGTCTGCTGAGCAGTGTGCCGAACACCACTAGGAAGCCGTGGCAGACTACTAGGCCTACCGAAACCCTATCGAGAGCATTTTTCAGGCCCCTGGAAATGCCACCGAACCCAACTCTGCATGCCGAGCACCACAGACGAACTTTTAAGGCCCTGGAAAAGCAATCGAGACCAAACTCGGGGTGCCGAAAACATGACGAGCTTAACAAAGAGACCAAAGGAAAAAGAGCCCAAAACCAAGAGGAGGAGTTCGGCAGCCTGCTCGGCTTGCAGAAAAAGCTACGAACCCAACCCAAAACCACTCGGAATGCCGAGATTCAACGAGATTGTCCGTTTGAGTTCAAATTTGACATACTTGCTTACTTTTACCTAATTAGAATGATTTTGATATTAGTTTTGCTAAATTATGATTATTTCATTTAGTTACTTCTTCATAGAATCAATTGCTATATTTGATGAACAGATAATATTTTGACTTACTTTCATATTGCTTATATACTCATTGCTATGATGATATTTAGTTCATATTACACGTTGTACACATACTTTGATTGCTTAGTTAATGCGCACATTCTCACTTGCACAACATTGGACCTTTAGCTTCATGACCTTGGATTTGGTCTAAATGCTTAACCCTTGACATGAATCCATACGTCTGGAATTCATGATAATCATGAGAGTGTTATGATCTAGAAATCATAAAGGGTGAGAATTTTCTATTTTTATGTGTTGAGGGACTAGCTATCCCAATATACCAACTATTTGTCCTATGGACTATAAGGAATGAAAATATATTGGTTACCTAATAAGTATAATTCCCTGAGGACTTTTCACTTTTGTGATGCCTTGGATTTTCCCTTGATCAAAAATAAGTGGGGGAATTGTGCCCTCTAGGTCGAAGCCCCTTAATACTATGTTGCGCACATAAAATATCTTATCTTTGAGAGTGGCCCTGTATGGGGAAATGGTTTGTTAAGACATCTTGCTCAAAGAAGGATTGATCCGGTGAGAACTTACATTATTAGATTACTAAACAGCATACATATTGCATATTATATTGTTTTTCTTAAATCACATGTGGTGATTATACTTACTAGGTGCATAACATTCGTTAATAATTGAACTAGCATGTTACATTATATCATATTCATCATTCATCTCATATTGCATCATATACATTATTCACAACATTATTTCATACGCTAACTATTCCACTTTTATTTTACGGATTACCATTAAAGCTAGTGGTGTAGCTTATGCTTTAAAGCATAACATACTTTAGGACCTATAGATGGTGGACATCAGGACCATGAGGATCAAGATGGAGGACAAGGATATGATGAAGATTTTAGTTATAATTAGAACTTGTTTGATGATTTTAATAAAAACTTGTAGTAGGGCTTATTTGCTGTAATTTGGTACTTAATAGGTTCGATTTTTTTTAGCTAATAAGGAATGATTTGAAGCATGAGACTAGTTATATTTTCTTTCTGTTGTTTTTTGTTTGAAGGTTGTTTTGTTGTAATAACCTAAGACCTTTAAGATTATTTCTCCTTATTTATTGTATTTTTAATTGTTTATTTTATTTTTTATTTATGCATAAGGTTGTGTATTTAATGTGAGTTAGGGTATTTTCGTAATTAGAGACTTCTAGTTAGAGGGCCTTAGTGTGATTATACTTTCTTTTTGGGGTTAGTCTTGTAAAAGACTTTCTTCCCAACTGTTTGAGCACACAAACTGTGCGTTGAGCCAGTTGTGGGGATGTGTCCCTGTTGGAGCTGTTGAAAGTGGGAAATTAGGGAGACATTCCCTATACCTTCTTCCTCACCCTTTGTTCTCTTCATTCAAACTGAGAAATTGACTGTGTTTTGAGAGAAACCGTGCGAGAGAAAAAGTGAGGACTGTGAATCTGAAACCAGTCTTGTTTCAGATTAGAAGAGAAGTACCTTATTCAGAGGTTCCCAATTCGCTTGGCTGTTACTTGAATCCAAACGCGGTAAGTAGCTTATCTGGTTATGATTTGTATGATTGTGTATGATGAATTGTTTTCCACTATTCGAGAATGAATATTTATATATATATATATATCACTGGTTTTTGGCATGGATTTATGACTTTAATCGGTGAGGAATTATTCTACTTGTGTTAGGATAATCATGAACTAACCATTGCCATATATACTTGCTCTAATTTGGTCGAATCATATGATTTATAAGTTCTGCATCTCAGTTTTATAATTCTGTTTCATGAAGTTTGCTGAACTACATGATAGTTGTATTAGACTCAAGATTTGATATTTAATATGATTTCATATGATTAAAGTGATTTGTTTTAGATAGGAATTTATCAAGAAATCCTATAGAGAGTCCTGGTAGAAACCCTAGTTATAAGAACCTAGAAAAACAGAGACGACAATGACATTTGTGTCACTGTCTGTAGAAAGGCGATCGAGCGCAACAAAGTGCAATCGAGCGCAGTGATGAGATCAAGCGCAGTAATGCGATCGAGCGCAGTGCATTGCGATCGAGCGCAATTGCAAAGAAACAGAAACCTCGTGTGAGATTGGGAGAGGGTTTGGATGTCTTTTGGTTTGAGCTTACTGGTACTTATTGATGGGATCAAGTGGGGTCTAGGGTCAAGCACCTGCAATGACTGTAACCTACTTGTTGCCCTTAGCATGAGCAACCAATTAGACACTCCTCAGTTTGGTCTACACTTAGGTAAGGATAGATGCTGAGACTAATTTGTATGATTATGTTTTGTCATCATAGGAATGTGTATGATGGGTCTCAATGGATTATTCACGTGTATGGGAACGTGAATAGCTTCTGAGGGGATCTATCATCCATATTCCATAGGAAAGTGCATTCTTACTATGTTCATGTGAAATGCTAAGTATGCCCGGTTGGTGGGAAAGACATGGTTGCCTAGTCCCGTAGGTTGAAAGTCCTACAGAATAAGTTATGAATCATAGTTGGTTCATAAGGTCAACTGGACCTTGAGTATTGTACACTCTAAAATCGGCATATGGTGGGCTTCGAACCATGGGTTAGCGCCCGGATCGAAGACGGGACAGCCGGATGTTCCTGGGACACAGATCCCGAAACTATGGTGAAGCTGCAATGAGAGACACTTATCATATCAAATAAACATAGGAATAAATCGCATCACATTGCATTTCTTGATTAAGCATACATTAGGCCATCTGAGTGTTCATTCTTGTATTATACTTATGTCAAATCACATGCTATTGATTTCTGTTATAATACCGTTTAATCTGGATTTTGTCATATATGATGTATGAATTGTTGACTGGATCGTGCTTGCTGAGTATTCAAAACCCACGCAACTTTCATGTTGCAGGTCAATATTGATGATGGACGTATGCAATTCATGATGATTTACTTATTGTTTCTGTTCTTTATTTATTTCTGTACAAACTTGGGTTATAACGATTGAGATGTAATAAGGCTCTTCTGAAGCCGTTAGTTAGATCTTATTTCAGTTTTATGTTGTATCTTGCTTCCGCTACTCTGTGAGATGAATAAAGCAGTTTTTATTTCATCCTCATCTTGGTTTTGATGTTGTCAATCCGCGGTCTAGAAATGGATCCCGAATTTCTCACCTCAAGATCCGTGCCATCCCGCATACGGATTCGGGCTATGGGATCTGGGGCGTGACATTTGTGATGAATATTATCTTAAGAATACTATTTTTCCATAATATTATCTTAAGAATACTATTTTTCCATAACTTCATTTATACATTATCTTACTTAATTCAATGATTTTGGTAATGTATTGCTTATCCACTCACATATGGATATGGGGTGAGAGTTACAACTTAAACATTGGGACTCCATTGAGATTTCCAGGTTTGGGATGTGATAGCATCCTTCTGGGAGCATTGATGGTTGTGCATGGTTTGTAGTTGTTGTGCGGCCTCCTCCGGACTAAGGCATCGACTTAGCACCCCAGTTGCTGCCGTATGATACAGCTCTTCTCTCAAGTTCACATAGTTCTTCAATGCCTTGATGGGGGTAGTCAATATGTGAGGATTTTGAAAATCCTTGCAGACCTAAGTCCTCCAATCATCTCCGTCATCATCATGAACTTTCTCGGTGATGGTGACAGATTTTTTCTTCTTAATAACTTCCACCTGTCGTGAAGCTTCATCAAACTTAAGTCGGGCACCCAATGTGGCCAGTGCGTCTGCATGCCTGTTGGTAGTGTGCAGAGAATGTTCGAAGTTAACTAAATCAAATTCTGCAGCAGTCTCTGTGCCACATCCCAATATTGTGCCATGACCACGAACTCCCCTTGCATATGTTTTATGACAAGGTTAGAATCACCTTTCACCAACAGATTCCGTACTCCCATCTGCTTGGCCAGCAGTAATCTCAGAACTAAGGCTTCATACTCCATCGAGTTGTTGGAACAAGGGAATTGTAGTTTGTATGCAGCAAATGTAGTTTCACCATCTGGTGAAAGTATCACTACTCCTACTCCAACTTCTCCTCTTACTATGGAGCCGTCAAACTAGATTCTACTTTGAAGAGATCCTCAAGATTGTCATCTAAAGTAAGAGAATTACCTTCAAAGGCAACCATCAAGTCTGCATCGACTTGACTCCTTATCTTGGTGGGAGTGGTATAGGTCAAGTCATACTCCAATAGCAGCAGCAGCCACTTTACAATCCTTCATGAAAGAACAGGTGCAGATAATAAGAACCTGATAGGGTTTGATTTGGTCATCAGTTCGACCTTATGAGCTAACAGGTAATGTCAGAATTTCTACACCGCGTGTACCAACGCTAAGCAATTATTCTCGGCCTTTGTGTATCTTATCTTAGGCCCTCTTAGTGTTCGACTTGTGTAATAAATCGACCACTCTGCCCCCACTTCATCCTCCTGGGCTAGTAGTCCACCAACTGATGCTCTGATGCCCCGAGGTATAACCCCATTGTCTATCCTTCTAATGGTGATGACATAGTAATTGAAGTGGTTATGTCCTGCTTCAGCTTTATGAAGGCATCCTCACACTCTTGTGTCCATACGTATTTTTCCTTCTTCGTCAACAATGGAGTCATCAGGTGGATCTTGCTTGCTAAGCTCGGGATGAATCTCCTTAAGTATGACACTTTTCCTAGGAAACTTTTCAGTTCTTTGTGGTTCTTAGGAGAAACCATGTTCTGTATCGCCTCTACCTTCGGACGATTAATGTCGATCCCGCGATTGTGTACCAGAAACCCAAGAAATTTTCTAGATGAAACACCAAAGGCACATTTCATAGGATTCATCTTCAGTTGATAACAACGACACCTTTCAAATACCTTCCTGAGGATGTCAGTGTGATGAGCTCGCTCCTTTGACTTCACGACTAGGTCGTCAACATAGTTTTCTACTTCCTTATGCATCATGTCGTGAAATAGCGTAGTCATAGCCCGTTGAAATGTAACGCCTGCATTCTTGAGGCCGAAGGGCATGATCGTGAAGTGGTAGTTTCCTATGGGTGTTCGGAATGCTGTCTTCTCCGCATCCTTGGCTGCCATATTTATTTGGTGGTAGCCGCTATACCCACCCATGAACGACAACATCTCATTCCCTACGCTTGAATCAATTAGTACATCCATATTCGGAAGTGGGAAGTCGTCCTTTGGGCCGGCTTTATTCAAGTCCCTAAAAGCTATGCAGCAGTGTATCTAACCATTCTTCTTCTTAATAGAAGCGATATTAGCTAGCGATGTCGGGTGTTGTATGGGATTTATGAACCCGACAGCTAACAGCTTCAACAACTCTTCCTTGATCTTCCACTCAATATCAAGTCTGAAAAGCCTGGCAACTTGCTTGACTGGTTTACGGTCAGGATCAACATTCAACTTATGTACTATACGGTTTGGATCCAGCCCAGGCATTTCCGAATATTCCCACACAAAAACATCCTTGTATTCACACAAAAGCGCCAACAGTGTTGCTTTCTCATTGGTACTTAGACTCTTGCTAATGAGGATATTCTTGATGGCTCTTGCTTCATCAGCAATATTGCCCTCCTCCATGTCCTTTGCTACTGATTTCACCCATCTTGCAAGACCTCTGGTGCCTCCACAAGATTGGTCCAGAGTTCTACTGAAGAGCATGAGGACATCTTCAAAGCTTCATCAGGTTGTGGAGTCGTCGTGAGTTGTTCCTCGCTGGACTCGTCACACCGTCATAAGCGGCTGAAGAAACTCCAGTCTTCTCGTTGTACTCTTACACACTTGGTTTCTGGTTCTGCTTCATCTTTCTTGTTCCTCCTCTTGCGCGAGGATTCTCCTTTCTCCTTACCGGATATCAAGTCTTCCCACTTGGGTAGGAACTTTCCTCTTACCGGTGCCACATGGGTTTCACCATCCGTAACTATCTCATAGAAGAAAATAGCCTCCACGTAATGGATTTCATTTCGATCAAAGGGTCGATGGTGGTATTCACCTTGATCTTCTTACCGCGCCATCTCACCTTCAAACACTGATGGTAAGTAGATGAAACAACTTTGTATCTGTGAAGCCATGGTCTTGCCAATAATACACGGTAGGACACATCTTCATCAACAACGTGGAATTTGGTCAACGACCGTATGGCTCCTACAGCCAAGTCAATGGTTATATGTCCCATTGCCTTGCATATCCCATTGTTGAAGGACAGTACCTCCATCGGCTCCTTTACCATCTCCTTGGAAGGAATGGCTACTGCCTAAAGGGTCTTATAAAGCAGCACATTAATGGACGAACTAGGATCAATCAGTGCTCTCTTAATCACGACATTTTTTATAGTTATTAGCACATATAGTGGCCTATTGAGCCCAGGGCAATCAACCATTGCATCCTCATCGGAGAACGTAATCGTCCCTGCTACTTCTTGACAGAACTTCTTAGGTCCAGTGCTCACAAAGAAACACTACTCACTTAGCTGGGTAGTAACAGTGACAAGAGCGTCATCTCCTTCCTTGCCAACATGCTAAACCCCATCACATTGTAAAATTTATCAACATTGGCATTAGAGCCCAAGCGTTGATACAAACTTTCTTTTTCTTCTTCAACGAGCACCATCACTTTGGATGATCTCTCTACATCAAGCTCCAGTATTGCGTTCTTGGCGTCATGATAGTAACAGCCAGGACAGCTGCCTTCCCATGGTTAGGTAATGGATCATTATGAATCGACGCAGCTCCTGGCAGTTCCAGTTGCCTATTATCAATCTTCTCTTGAAACAATTTTCTTAGAGAAAAGCAGTCTTCCGTCTTGTGTCCCATATAGCAGTGAAACGGGCAATAATCATCTTTTGCCTTATCGTCCTCAGTCGGGGGATTTCTTGGTGGAGGCAACTTCACCTTCACCCATTGTTTAAGAATCACAACGACCTCCTTGAAACCGCAAGGCAGCGATGGAAGAGGCGGAAAACTCTTCTTACGACCTCTAGATTCATTGGGTTCTTCTTTGGAGCATCTCTTCTTTTCTACTATCATGATCTGTGAAGTAGACTTCCCTTTAGTCTTCCATGCGAGGTCACCCTTCAAGCTTATAGTACGTCCAGTACGCCTTGTTATCTCATAAAGGTGAGTGAAGGTGTCGATCCTCATATTCTCCATTTCTAGACAGTAGTCCTTCATCATTCCGTCAATGCACATCTGTATTAGCTTTTCTTCTGTGGTCGTCTCCCGGCAATCAGTTGCAAGATCACGAAATCATTTCACATATGGCTCAAGTCCCTCATCAGATTTTTGTCTTTCTTTTCCCAAGTCCATGAGGGTCAAACGTTCCTCCACGATAAAGAACTTTCGCAAGAAAGCTACTTTCATCTTCTCCCAGTTAAGGATAGATTTGCGGGGAATATTGTTATACCAAGTGTAGGCACGATCAGTAAGAGATCGGGAGAACTCCATTATTTTTAGTTCATCGTCACCTGCAAATGCTCTCATAGAACCGGTGAACTTGGTCACATGCTCTTTTGCATTGCCTGTTCATCTATTGTACTGAGGCATGAAGAGTGGTACAACATACCCCACAGGATATGGCTTCTTTATGATTGCCATCGGGTATGGAGGTCTGGTGTCGATACTAAACTCGATAGGCTTCTCCTTTTCTTTTTGCATGAGACTCACGATCTCCTCCCATGTCATGAAGCCGCTATTGTTCACAGTTTCTGATTGAGGCGCGCTTCCTAGAGTATTCACAGGAGTTACCACAGGTGCTGCAGGTGACCTTTTCTCCACCGTTGGCTCCGTCAGTGGTGTAGGTACGTGACTCCCGTGTGATCACCGTTTGTAACAAGTCCAATATTTTTACCTATGCTTCCTCCATCTTGTTGATCTTTATCCTCATCATTACCATCTGATCATCACAATCATCAGGAAGGTCATCCATCTCCTGCTCCTCTTCCAAATCTTGTAAGCTATCTGGTGAGTCTACTTCACATCTTTCTTCCATAATAAGCAGGATGATGCTCTTGCTTGCTCTATGGCCTTTGTTTTTCCTTTTCTTCTTTCCATTCTTCTAATGATGATCAGTAGGTAGGAGACTTAGTCTCCAATGGAGTCGCCAAAGTGTAGTGGGTGGTTTTGTGAATAGTCACCAAGAGTAAGATTACTGATCAACGGGAACCTAAATCAGTGAGTGACCGTATCTCGACTCTAGAAGAACTAAAAAATCAAACTGGTAAACCGTCTAACACCGGTTAAACCAGGCTAAGGAAAATAGTGAGCTAAGGTTTAGAATTACGTGAGCACACTTCAGAGATACGTTTTTAGGAATCTAATGCCCTTTTCTCCATCGCTCTCGATTTTGGGTAGTGAGCCAGTATTTATAGCTTTTGGAAGAAAAAATAACGGCAATTAGAATTCTATTACACCGTTTCTGACAGTGTTAAAACATTAACCTGGGGTAGTTCGCATTATGTACCCTAGTCACTTAGGTGAACCAATCACAAGTCGTTTTGATGAATTATAGGTCTGCCATTGAGAAACCTTGACACGACCTGTAATCCTCAATAAGACCAGGTGTTGGCGAGCCTCACGACCCTCATTTCCTTCACATTCTATTTTCCCCCAAATAGTGTATGTATTGCCTTCATGACGCTGGAGAATAGGCGCTGGAAACTGACATATGTTAAGTGTAATGAATATCGTTTAGTCTTGATGTCTTCGAGACTATTTGACCTTCTACGTTGTTGAGACTCTCTTTAGAGAGATGTATGTATCACCTTCTACGTCACTTAAGTTCCACTCTAGACGAAGGTGTGTATCACCTTTTGCGTCACTCGAGTTTCACTCTAGATGGAGGTGTGTTCCGGCATGCTGCCGTGGAGTATTGACGTCCTACAGCATCCAGGGAGATCTCTCCCCTTAGGTGTAAAATCATATCGATGTCGATGTCCTACGGCCAGGGAGGTCTCTCCCCTTAGGTGTAAAATCATATCTATGTGTTCACCCAGACACATCTCTTTGGTGAATGTGAGGCGCACCTCTATGTCGGCATCCCGTCATGGAGTATCAACGTCTTACAGCCTCCAGGAAGGTCTCTCCCCTTAAGTGTAAAATCATATCGATGTCGATGTATTACAAGGTCCAGGGAGGTCTCTCCCCTTAGGTGTAAAATCATATCGATGTGTTCACCAAGACACATCTCTTTGGTGAATGGGAGGCGCACCTTTATGTCGGCATCCTGCCATAGGGAGTCCGACATCCCGCCGTGGAGTATCTGTTGATATTAGCTTCATTGTATACTCATTGTAAATGTGATGGTCATCCTGTGATTTATGCAATGTAAAGAATCATCATGGTAGCGCACTACCTTATCTCTATATCCATGTCTCGGCTCTATATTCCTTGAACCAATTCCCCGAACCAACCGAGGTTTTTCCTTAGGAAGTTCCCAAGGGTTCTACCCATAGGTATCAGTGGGGATCTTGTTATGTGTCAGTCATAATCCTAAACCGTGTTGGTCTATTATTGGACTATTTTCCCATACCATTTCTCATATCTACAACTACCAACATCAACATAGACTAGAATTGAAATAAAACTAAGGTCTATAATTCCAAACTATGAACTAAGCCTATTAGTCCTGAAAGTGCACGTAGTAATTACCTAGAGGGGGGCAGATAGGTTTTAAGGCAATATGCAGAATTTTTTGTCCCAATTTAAAAACTAATAGATTATGCTGTGTGTTTTAATAATTATGAGGATATTGTAAAAAATAGCTCGCACATGGAATTGTAATGCATATAGAGATATGTAAATCAATACAAAAGCAAAGCAAACAACACATGCGATTTATCGTGGTTTGGCACCCCGGCCTAAGTCCAAGCCCTTGAGATACCACCCGCGGATCTCAAGGATTTCACTATGGTAGGTTTTCGTCACTACAACTAACTTCCAAACCATATTGAAGAATTTACTAGCATTCTCCAAGCCTACACCAAGTTTCAATGACTCACCTCCAAACCATTACAAGGTTTTTCAGCTAACCTTCAAACACCAAGTGGTTTCACAGCTAACCTCTAACCACTTCAAGGTTTTCATGGCAACCTTAAGCCATTACAGTTTTTAACCTAAATTAAAAACAATAAAGGACTACTTTATATGATTTTACCAAATCGAAGTTCGTCCGGTGGTGTGAGCTTGAATTCCCATTTCTCGCTCATGATCGTCACTCCTTTCCACATTGGATGCATTGACGGTTAACGGAGACGAGGGCCTTACAACTCTAGATGTGTATGTATGATATGATCTAATCTATGCATCACACCAAAGGTTAAGGGCTTAGCTCTCAATCCTTCTTAAAATTAGTTGGCAGAGAGTAATTATTCTCTTTTTTGGAATTGTCTTGCCTACTTTGAACAATTAATTCAATAAACAAGTCTCATATAAAATTTTAAAAAATGAGGTGTGAACATGTAATAACCCGACACCCTTAATAGAATATATAACCCTAAGTATTTAATTATTTATTTTATTTATAATTATGTCATTATTTAATGCTAAATTTTAGGTTAATTAATTCATTAATTAATGAGCTAGTTTAAATCTAGGATATTGGTTAAATAGT